>PPJG02000002.1:174433-193158 GCA_003705695.2 Blastobotrys serpentis | reverse complement strand
ATACTCCCGCAGCAGCCCCAAGCACTGAAATTTAAGAATACACCACTGGATATAATAACATCGTACATATAAAATAGTTTAAACTGAATGTCCGTACCAATTAATCATAGTCTTCGGACGTCAAAAAGACACTGGAATAAATGGATTAAATGCTAAATGAGTGAATGTTGCAGGGGTAACAAGTCGCGCATCACAGACGCGTCAGGGGTGACAACAACTCCAACCCTGATGATGCGAATGTAACGCACATTATTATTGGACACCTTAAGATCGGGCTGCCAATTTAGCCGAATCAATTAAACTAACGACATCAGGTTTCAACGGCATTCTAAAGTTCTTTTGAATCAGCTTGAAGTAATTATTTTGACTTACATTGAATAATTACAGTAGTAATATCATTTGGCTCTTTGTAAAGATTTAAACTCAATATCTGAATATCGATAGTCTATAACACAATCCTTGACCGGTGATAGAGTCACAGAAATTCGAGTCTATCCAATTCAAATCCTTCCGAAGTTTGTATCGGCGTTCTATACGTATAACCTGCAACTATCTGAATTCGCTGATTTGACGATAGTATTGAAATAAGTTATAGACCCATACCCCACCACCACAATCTATGACATTCAACACGGATAAAATACGTGAAATGGAATATAGCCAACAGGAAGTGAAGTGAAATCTCTCTTTGCTCGAAGCCATGATGGCCACTAAAGATGGAAGAGCAAAGTTAATGAAAGTTTTTGCGGAAATATCTGACGAAACTGCAACAAACTCTAGCATTGGAGAGAAAAATGAGGCAATTGAAAAAGAAAAAAAAATAGGTATAAAGAACTTGAACCTGAGCTTATTACACTTCGAGCAGATATTCGGACTCCAAAAGTCTTTATTTGGATCGCTCAAGTTAAAGTTCTTCTTGATGCCAATTGCTCCACAACTAGCATTAACAATATCAAGTTTCATCTTCTTGGAAGCATTCCGGGAAAAGCTATATACACTTTTGAGTTTCTCCTTACAAAATATCCTCCAACAGAAGGGAAAGCTGAATCCTGGGATCCTTTTATGGAGAATTTTGAAGAGTATTTGGAACCCCGCCGTCATACCTCGTGGTCACTTTTGAACGCAATTGAGAATGTTAGAATGGATGGGGATTCGTATCATGAAGGAGTTTTAAAAATTCGCGAGCTACTTCTGAATCCTGGAGCTAGACAAATATCAGATGGTGATCTCATAGAGGCCTTCTACCAAAAATTTCACCTCGAGAAGAGACCCAGGGGGATGAAAATTTACACAAGATTGAATGCATTTGTGATGAAATCGGAATCGGCCACTTGCCCTTTATCACGAGTCAGATCTATAGTTGAATTTTTCTATGAGCACCAAATAGAAAAAGAACTGAAGAGACCTTACTGCAGTCGATGTTCCAGATTTGGCTATTATCCGGGTTCCAGATGTAAGCGAAGGAACCAAGGTTCCAATAATTAAACGACCTCACTGTATAACAGTGATCCCAGAGGGTCTAATCGAAAAACTATGGCGTACCTAAAATGTACGTGTCAATGACAACAAACACTCAAAAGTTAGAATGTGACTCAGGAATAGAGTGTGGCCATGCTGTGGCTGTGAAATTAAGGTTTGGTCAAGTATTCCATGTAACAAACAAAAAAAAATCCAAATACGCTAAATTGGAAGGGAAAGACCAGCTCAGTTAATGTCGAATTTGAACAGTTAGTATGCCTTAGAATCTGCATCAGTTAAGAATTTGTCCTACTTACTTAACGTCGTCCGGTAAACTGCAGCTACATAGGAATCTAATATCATATGCTATTACGGAAAATATTATCATGTCATGAATCATGTGGCATATATACAAGAATTCAAAACCACACAGGACTATGTCCAACATACTATCCGAGTAACTTCACTTTCGCGGTCATTATTTTGATAATCTTGTGAGGAAGCTCAGCCGGATCTTTCGATCAAAATCCGTTAGAGTAATTTTGGTAGTTGAATATCGCAAACAATCATTACTAGTTAATTTAGTGTATAAATAATCTTAAATTCAAAACAGCCATCTAAACAGCCGGTCAACCTTTGTTTTTGGCTCTTCGATAAAATTCTCCTCGTGTTGGTCTACCTCTGCTTTCCCAGTAGTAAGATCCATAGTCTCTGGACGGATTATAAGTGGCTGCTTACGGATGACCTGAATAACTTTGTGGATAACAGCAATTCCAATGACAAAGAAGACCATAAAGTATGAAAACAAGAATGTGGCAAAATCCCAGTTTCCAGGTTTAAAAACAGAATATCCCTGTACAAACATCATGATGAAGTTCATCACCAAGGCGTACCATGTGCACCAGTAAGTATATCGATGTCTGTATGGGAGCTGATAATAATCGATCCCTTGGGCCTCCAAACCCTTTCTCCAACGCAAATAGGAGACGTTGATCAGAAACATATAAATGAGTAATGAGGATGTTGCCAATTTCACAAACCAGTTAAGAACTTTTTGGGTGGAATTGCTCAATTGCAAGAAAGACATGCAACCAACTGCAGCTACTGCCAACATAGAAGCTACCGGTGCACCATTTGGTAAACAAATCTTGAAAAACTTTGGTGCTTTGCCTTCCTGGGCCATACCGAACAAAGTTCTTGTGGCACAGTAATAAAAGTTATTCCCGGCTGAGAAAATGGTTGTGACAACAAAGGCATTAAGCACATCTGGTAGACCTTTAATTCCAAGTTTCGTCATACTAGCGACGTATGGACTCACTGCTGCAGATGAAACATCTTTTGTGATGGCCTGAAGTAAGAGATCAGAATTGGATGGGCAAACAATGGTGACAGCCAATGTACCCACAACAAAAAAGAAGACCAGTCGATACACCACTGCGTTAAACACTTTCGGGAGAGTTTTTCTAGGGTTCTTGACCTCCCCAGCAGTGATGGAAACGTAATCTGGACCCGCAACAACGTAGCATGCGTAAGTAATGACAAAAACCACTGCCTCGAATTTTGACAAGGCCGAACCCCCGTCATTCCGTATATCTACAAATGGTCCAGGGTCTTTCCAGTAGTGAAATCCATAGGCCCAATGCAGAGGATTGGCCCCTACCATTGTGAAGAAAGTGTAGCTGATCATCATCAGCATGAGGATCACCTTACCCAGAGACATCCAGAACTCCACTTCGCCGTAAATATTCACGGGAACCATTTGCAGCATAGCATACACCGTTAGAAGAACCACAATTGGAACCCATTTGGGTATCTTATCTGTCCAAAATTCCAAAACTGCTGATATTGCGGTAACCTCGAAGCACACTAGCGTACATTCCCCGAGGAAAAAGTTCCAACCATTAGCAACTCCAACTGATTCATCCAAGTACCGAGTGATATATCTGATCCATGAGCTATCAATTGGTAAGTATACTGTCATCTCACTAATGCACAAATTTTCAGCGAGGCATACTGTTGACCATAGAACAAATCCAATAAAAAGAGGGCATGCACCCGCAGTTGATAATGGTGTTCCGATAGTCACAAATAATGCTGTACCAATACATCCTCCGATAGCGATCAGTTGCGTCTGCCGACTATTCAGTTTCCTCTCAGTGTGCTGCTGGGTCGGCACTTCCAAAACACCAAATATACGTTTAGTCTCTTTAGTTTCACCTATCTTAGGTCCCGAGCTGGACTCCGAAACATTGTCCGAAATAGTGACAACGTTCTTTTCCTCGATAGTATCATCAGTCCCCATTGTGAAATTGTTATGTCTACGAAATACAGGGAGAGGTGCCCTTTTTAAAACCGTCGTCTTGATACATTTGATATGCAATTCAATCCCGATGTGGTAAAAGTTTCCTTTACTTACTCGCGAAAAGATAAACCTTGATCCAACGTGGAGTAATTTCCCCACTTTTTTATTGATGGAGCATTGCTCTGATGAAGATGGCCCAAAGTTAATATAATAACTAATCATTCTACTTCTCTACGAACCCTCGTTATCGCGGTGTGTAAAATATGCAATTACATGTTCTTATCATTATTCCATTGGAAGCGTGTTTTCTTTTAATTACTACATGGGGGTTGACGGCGAGTTTCGTCGGGAAGTGGGAAAACTTTATTCCGCCTCCGCTGTTGATCATTATAGGGCCCACCGGCGATCACAATGACCGTTTTGCAGATTGGATCTTGATCTTCCGTCAACGGAAACGTTATATACTAATTGATTATATCACTGTAACGTCATTGGTTCCCCGCGAAATTTTACTCCACTTTTTTGAAATTCATTGTTTAGTTCCTAGCCAAATGATTCCTTTCAATTACAATGGAAATTCCACCTAGTTGACGACTGTAAACAAGTTACTGTTATTATTATCATATATTAAACTGTGTTATGGCACTATATTACTAGATTATATTCTTCTTTCCATTTACACTTGAGTATCATGTTCTAAGTGCTCATTGTCTCGTAAACGTTTATCTTCGAGGGAAGGGGCCCGGCCGCCATTGGCGGCCTTAATATCTGTAATTGAAGGGACCCTAGGTTTCCAGGAGGCTGATTTCCATGCGGGAATACGCTCATCCCACATTTGGTCGATTTCCTCTAAAGTCTTGCCTTTGGTCTCCGGGAAAAGGAAGAAGACGTGGAAAAACATTACGAAACAAAAGACTGCAAAGATAACGTATGTTTTCCAAGTAATATTCTTGAAAGCGGTTGGAACAAACATTGCTAAGGCAAAGTTGAAGATCCAGTTGGCTGCGCCAGTAAGACCGTTGGCCACGGCTCGTTGTTTAAGTGGAAATATTTCAGAGCAGTAAATCCAAATACCTGGACCCCATGTAGGTGCGAAGGACGCAACAAAAAGGTAGGAACAGGCAATGACAGCTTTAGAAGCTGATTTCCTGTTATCAGGAATTCTCAGTCTAACTTGGTCGTTGCCATTTACCTGAGGGACGTGATCTGCATAACGGCCTAGAAGTGCAGCCATCAGCACTAGCCAGATCATCATGAGAATGCATCCTGTCATCAACAGTGGCCTTCTACCCCAACGATCAATGAACACTAACGCGGGGATGGTCATGACAACATTAATGACATATTGAATTGAGGATGAAACTAAGTTTGCATTTCCCTTGTAGCCTGCCATTGAAAACATGTACACAATATAGTACATCATAACGTTCATTCCCGTGAGTTGTTGCCAAATTTGTGCCCATAATCCGACCATCGTACGGTTGAGAGAGTCCTTTTTAAATAAGTGCCATAAACGAACGTCTTTTGATTCTCGGTCAATCCGCACAGCTTCTTTTATTTCTTCAACTTCGATTAGAACGTTCGAATCGGAGTGGTCACCATGAGCCTGGACGTTTGCAATTACATCTAAGGCCTCTTCCCATCTATCCTTACTTGCTAACCAACGAGGGGACTCTGGTAGAATCAAAGTGCCGCATAACAAGATAAAACCTGGCACCATCTGAATCCCCCAAGCAGTACGGAATGAAGCTACGCCTTTGATGAACGAGCAGCCATAGCCAATATAAAACATGATCATAATACCCCAAGTGACAGCCCATTGGAATAATCCCACGAGTCTCCCTCTAATGTTCTTAGGAGATAACTCTGAAACATACACGGGGACCTGTGTTGAAGCAAACCCAATCGCTACTCCTGCAATTACTCTACCAAATATCAATTGAACTTGGTTGATTGCTGAACACTGAATAGCTGCACCGACCATCCAGACGACAGAGGCTATCTGGATAGTACCTTTCCGTCCCAGGGCATCTGAAATAAATCCGGCGAATAGGGAGCCGAGGAAACTGCCGCCAGGCATGGATGCAGTAATACCGCCCTGTGTGATAGAATCTGGATAGTGGAAATACCTTTTGTATTCTTCTTGATCGACGAAGGCAGACACCGACGAGATGTCAAACCCAAAAAGCATTCCGCCGATTGTGGATATTAATGCTGTAACGTAAGGATTATATACTCTTAGCATGATTCTTTGAATGATTACAGGTTCACAGGAGTGTGGGGACCCTATTTATATACTAATTATATTTAAGCTTTCTTCCCATGTCTCCGTCGAAAAAGAAAGGGCAATAAAACATTCGACGCTTTAAGATGTCCTGGTGGGGTGAGTTACTCTTTTTAGCGTCAAGAAAAATATTTTCGGAAAGAATTATTCAGTTACCTGAGAATTGCATAGAGATGCATCAGCATATTTCGCGGCAGCCCTAAGAGAGTGACAAAGTCTGATTTGTACAACCACAAACAAACTTTATCCATCTGTCGATACACGGGAGGCGGGGCCCTAGAAGGCCCGGTGTACTGTTCGTCGGACTCAATTCTCCGGGCCCATCTATTTCCTAATTTCGGGTACTTTCTGTCTAATAAGTCCGGGGTATAAAGGTAGGGGAGTCGATGGTAAATCTTTCGTTGTTTTACAAATGTCCACTGTTCGAAAACCTTGTCGGAAATTAGGGGGAGCAGGGGGTCGCACTTACTGGTGTCACTGTTGCTACAATTAAACAGTCCACCCACCGTCGTACTAGGGAAATAGATGGAAGATGTGCGGCTGGCAAATTTTTTCCGTCTTGCCATCCGGAATCCTCTAGAAAAGGTTTGATTCCAAATTAAATCCTTGTCCCATTCCACTGGTATCCTATCCTCTGACACCACTTTCCCATATTGGCATTCTACAATTATCATGGCGTGTTCATACCTAATTCCCGTTCCTTCCCTTCTAGCTCCTACGCTTACTTCTCGCTGAATCCTAAATCCAGTGTATGGTTTCCACGCTGTCCCCGCCGGATCACATGCTTTATTGGCCGAATGAATGAGTGGAACCCCACTGTATCCTAATAATGATAATAATACCACTATCAACCATCGCAGATGCATGTTTGTTTTGAATTTGAGAAGTCTAAATCTTTGTTTAACGTGATCTGCAAACGTTAACTGTCAAGAGATGCATAAAATATCGGGTTAGGGTTTTTTGTTGTGATTTTCTCTTGGGTTCCATTGGCTCGGACCTACAAGCCATTAGGTTACAGTCTAGTTCCGCATTTTCTTTTTACTATATAATAAATATACTTTGAGCTACTGTGCAATCCCGGTATTGCCGAAATGAATGAGATGGGAAATTGTAGGAGTGTCAACTATGAGGTCGTAAAATAGTGATCACTGATCTAAAACTATAACGTCGAGAAAATAAACACATTCAAAACTTGAATTTTTTTATCTGTTTGGCCCCGTGATAAGGAATTTCAGTCGTAATAATTAAAAAAGATGAGATTTTTGCTTTGATTTATTAACTACAGGTCCAGTTTTTCACAATCGTAAATGTGAAGCTATGATGCTGTATTTAGCCAACAAAAGAAGCAAAGTAAATCGTAACAATACAATCTGCGCTCACTCATCTTTTTGGAGAATAATTGGATAGATGAGCTGTACCCTCACTCTACACAATTATCCGTAATGTTCTTTTTTAATCTGACATTTTCAATATCTGCTTTTGGCCTGGGTAAGGGTTTAAACGGCCCAAAAGGATTCACTAAGCGGCGTGTTTCACCACATTCTATCATTATCATTATCACTTCGGTTAGATTCTGCAGCAGAATGTGGAAAAAAATAGACGATGGACACTTTTTAGAGGCCACAGTGGATAGGACTTATGAGATTGAAATATGTGACTTTATTCACACTTGGAGGGAGAAGGTGAGTCGCGAGAATTTCATTACTCTAGCGGAGAAGTACACAAAAGGAGGGGTTGAATTATCGACCGAAAGCCAAGTGAATTTTTTATTGTCAAAACTAAAATCAGCTGTGAATCAATTAGGCGAAGGGAAATTGAATATCGAAAAAAAGGATGATGAAGTATTGAATATAGCTATTAAAGTTGATCTGAGTCCAATCCCTACGCCAATTACCTGGGAGTTTAAATTAAAGCGTGTGGACGATACAAAGCATCAGGATACTGTTCTGAGACTAGTTAACGGTGCGATAGGGGTGGGAGCATTCTTGAAACAGAGGATGGATCACTTGGTAGACTTATTAGATAAAAAGGACTACCATATTGATAAAATGCAAGAAGTTATAACAGACTTGGGAAGTAAATATACTCCTCGTCGATTTCGGCAATACGTCAAACCATTTAGTGGAGATGAGTGGTGGAATGAAATAAAAAATTTAGAGTCAACCGAAGATGCCAAGGTGTCTGAAGAGCTAGACATGATAGTTCCGTTTTGGAATAACCACAGATACGGTAAATTCCATCAAAAAGAGTCAATTGAGTTATCCAAAAATGTGACAAATAGAAACCAAGAATATGAAAATGAAGAAACGCAACACGTTAACAAGAAAAAGAGGAAATTAAAGATTCCAGAAACTGAACCTAAGTCGCCGCCAACCCCGACAAAATCTTCTCAAAACAAAAGAAGAAAATGGGACTTTTAAATGGCAATGCTACGTTTTATGCTTCAAAAAGTTTTGTCTGGATACGTTGGTTCATGTCGTCAATAATTTTTTGAACTCGCGGCGTTTTTTGTACGCCATTCGAAAGATAGATCCAAAATGCACCCCATGAATCAACAAAATCTACTAATTCATCCTTGGTAATTGGAATTGGCGGACATTGTTTTACTTTTGCCAGAACACGACCCGGGATGGACCGTGAAAATACTGCAACCTTGAACTTGTTGACAATATCCACACAATCGTCCAAATCTCTGATATTAGATTTTCGATAACCAAAATATTCTAGTTCAGCATCCCCATCGTATGCATCATGCATATGCTTGTCTATGCAAAAGGCTATATTGGATAAGAACGTTTCTTCGAATTTCTTTAGATAATGGTCTACAGTTCTGGTCGATTTGTTGTCGGTAGACTCTTGTTTAGTCGCTTTCCCACCCCTCTTAGTCTCAGCGTTATCATGTGCTGGGTGTTGCGATTGTTCCGGATTTTTTCGTTCTCTGTTAGCCACCAATTGTGTGTGTGTTGCAGGAACTTGATGTGTTGGCGGCGGCGGCGGTGGTGGTGGTGGCTGGAATTCTATTTCGTCATCAATATCCATCGCGTCACAGTCATCTGGAGGTTCCACATCAGAAACTAGCTTATTGTTATGTTGAAGGGCTTCATTATACACAACCTCGACAATTTTTAGCGGTGTTATATCTTTAGCATAAGAAATAGTTCGAACCCCATGGATCAATGATTTTGTGCATAAATTCTTGTCATTAGATAGAATCACAGTCAATGCGTTTCTTCTCTCTTGGAAATATCTACAACAATCCAAGATGGCATCATCTCCATTCAAATTCAAATCATTGATTTCCGTCAGCTTCTGTCCGACTATTGACGATGAATTGGCTGCCAATTGCTTGAAGATCCAGTTTGTTGCAACTCGAGCCAGATGACTCACTGATTTCCTTTGAATACTATCCTTGTTAACGTGGGTTGATATCTTTTTGGACTCTTTCAGCCCGTCCAATTCTTGAATCACAATCCAAGGAACTACAATGACATGGCCGTATTTTTCATGCATGGAGCGTATCTGCTCCAACAGTTGTAAATGTGAAATCAAAAAGTTGGTATCTAGAACAAGAGCCGGCTGCAAATCATCCCCGTGTCCTTTCTTCATAGGACTTGCCGGTCTAAGTTGAATGTCATGCTCCTGCGTGTAAAGCTTTGGGGTCGGTGCTACACTCTTATTTTCTGCAACGACTAAGTTAATGGCATCTAAAACAGCCGGGTCATTAACATCAATCATTTCAACATCTTCATCCTCATCACCAAAATGACTGGTTTGATCAATTCGCCTTGCCTTTCTCATCGCTTTTGAGTTCTCTTCAATTCAATATCTGACAATCAACCTGTAGGAAACTTCCTAATCAAAACAAAGTCGGCGGCCCTCCGATAGCGGCACGGCTGTCAACCTGGTCATCGATAAAGATGCACATATCGGTCAGGTACGTTCTAAATTGATTACAATTACGTAGATCTTTTCTCTCTCCCAATATACACCCGTACTTATCTTGTCCAATACGGAACCTTGATAGATCTGCACTTGGTTATGTAAAGTACCTTTCGCATTAGACCTACTGCTATAAGTAATGCGGGACAAGAACATTTCTTGCTCTAGCCACTGATCGTGCGGAATCATTCCACCCTCAACAATTGAATTATAACGGTCGCCTGAAAAGTATTGAAAAAAAAAAATCGTATAATATTTTTCAAGATTGCTCTTGGAAACATTTGTAACCAATATTCAATCGGAGAATGTCTTACTACCGCGTGACTAGAACCTATAGTTTCAGCCGCTTGTAGATTTGATTATATATAGAAGAAGAAAGAAAGGTAAATGAATGGATAACGATGAAATTAGCCGCTTTATTTGGAATCACGTTTGTGTTTTGCGGGCTGTGTGCGGGAGAAGGAGACAAATTCATGTTGACGGCATGGAGCCCATTCAACAAAACACTTAACAACACACTGTTGACATCTTATTGGGAATTTCAAGGGATGTCGTTTACTTATCTTTCAGAAGAGGTCTGGCCGCAGTTTTTCACACTCAATGGAAGTGTTCTTGCAACTCAATTGGGTGGAGATGGGGAGATTCGGGAGGCTGCCTTGCAGTATCGCTACAAGGATGAGTACACAGTATTAGGAATTAGTTTCCAACCGCCCTCCGGGAGTGACAATTGGCAAGAAGGATATGGATTTTTCCGCGATTTTTTGACATTCAAAAATCGACTTTGGAATTGGTATGCATGCTTTGACATCGGAACTGAAAAAAGCAAGCAATTCCCGGCAATCGTATATTACAGTAATCCTTTTGAACCGGACAGGTCCCGGTGTACCCCAATTTTGCTTAAGAAGTTTATTAGTGGGAGATAGTTTGTTACTTTATTTAATTTTCAAGTAATAATAATAATAATAATAATAATGAAAAACTTCGTACTGCTGCCTCTCGTTCGTTATCATCACGGTAAGTGTTGTTCTGGAAGTTACTCGCTATCGGCCAGAAACGGAAGAGCATCACGTGATGAAGATGCGTAAAAACCATGATTACACGGTTATGACCGGGAATTGCCGAGACCCTGCCGCAGTGATGGGACCGTTATAATGTGGGTCTCGACAAATGAGTCTCACATTGCCCTATAAGGCTGAAAATTTTTTTATAGCAGCTTATAAAGTTCACAATTTCTCTCCATAAATTGTATTATTTCATCAGAGAAAATGGGCTATCCATCGAACCAGGCTTCTAATGCAGTAATCTATACTACATATGCTGTTTTTCTGTAAGTTTGGATTCGAAGGTTCAGTTGTATCTAGTCAGCTAACACAGAGACAGTGTACTAGGTTTGGCTGTAGCTTATAAGCTACATTCTAAAGGACAATTTTTGTCAGGAAATAGGACTCAAAAAGGTAAGTTTGACTTATTGGGGAAGGTATATAAGGAAGATAGGCTAACCAGAGTTTCTAGCTGTGCCTTTGGCATTTAATTTTGTTGCTTCCGGTTAGTACCATTTATCTGGTTTAACTGAAAGGAAGACGACACTAATTTTCACAGGGCAATCGCAACGGGTGCTAACTTAGTTGGCTGAGATGATACCGTTGAACTCGATCAAGTTAATACTTGCGTGAGAATTGTGTTTTTGCTCTTTTTTTCTAGTTTTAGTTCATAGCATTTTGCTAACTTTATTTGTAGCCATGGGTTGTGGTATTTTAGCCACATATCCGGAGATTGCGACTATTGCTGGTGTCCAGGGTTTGGTGGTTTATAGTATCGCCTCAGCCGCCCCCATGATGCTTTTTGCGTTTTTGGGGCCAGCAATTAGACGACGATGCCCTGATGGGTTCGTTTTAACCGAATGGGTTAGAGAGAGATATGGAGTTGTGGCTGCCTTGTATCTGTCGTTTTTCACAGTCGCCACAATGTTCTTATACATGGTGGCCGAGTTATCTGCAATTCAAATGGCAGTCACCTCCCTAACCAAAGTCCCCTCGCTCCCGGTGTTAATTGTTGAGGCAGTAGTATCCACTATATACACCAGTTGGGGCGGGTTTAAGACCTCATTCTTTACCGACAACGTTCAGGGAATCATGGTCATGCTGCTTCTCATTGTTTGCACCATCGCTATGGGAACAAATATCGAAATTGATCGATCTTTGATTGAGCCTAGTGGACTCACCAAGGGCACAACATTGGGTTATCAATTAATCTATATTCTTCCTGTAGCAGTGGCAACCAATGATTGTTTCTTGTCCGGATTTTGGTTGCGAACCTTTGCGTCTAGAACTGACAGGGATTTAATGATTGGCTGCACATTGGCCACAATCTTCATTGTCCTGTTATTAGTATTCATTGGTTGCACTGGACTTCTTGCCGCTTGGTCTGGCATCTACCCAGGACAGGATGGCGAAGTAGAGGGATCAATGACGTTCTTCCTCATCTTGCTGAAGATGCCTGCCTGGGTCGTTGGATTTGTGTTGGTCTTTGTGGTCTGTCTAAGTATCGCTGCATTTGATTCTTTCCAGTCGGCAATGGTCTCCACAATTTCGAACGATGTCTTCAGAAACAAATTGCCAATGATCTGGACCCGTGGTTTGGTTGCTATAATCATTATTCCGGCCATCGTAGTTGCATTGAGAGCTCCAGATATCCTTCAGATTTTCCTCATTTCGGATTTGATTTCGGCAGCTGTTGTCCCAACTCTCTTCTTGGGGCTATCTGATAAATTCTATTTCCTATCTCAATGGGAGATCGTTGTTAGTGGCTTGGGTGGTATTTTCTCCGTTTTCATCTTTGGCGCCATATATTTCAATGATGCGAAAAAGGGTGGACAGTTAATCCTCTTGGAAAATGGTCTTTATGTTGACGATTGGAGTGCGTTTGGTGCATTTGTTGTAGCTCCATTTGGTGGAATGGTGTTTGGTGCTATCACCTTGATTATCCGTTTGGTAGTCTTGAAGCTCAAGTCGAAAATGCGAGGTACTCCGTTCACAGCATTGGACAAACCAGAAAAATACGTGTCCCCATTTGTTCCCAATGATCCAGAAGATACAATCGAGGACGTCCAGAAAAATAACACCAACAGTCATTAATAGATTTTTCACTGTTTAGAATATGTAGAACTCTCCAATACTCAATTGGAAAACAAAATCAAACCTTTTAATTCCTGTTCCTCATAGGTAGATACTAAGGGAGCATCTTTTCACTAACATGACGTTTAATGTGGTTCATTATTGTAATTATTATTTACTCAATTGACAAGGAATTGGGCTCAGATTTATGGCTTGTCAAACCAATATTTGGAAATAAGTCCGACGATCTCCAATTCTGTAGAAGACAATCAACCTCACCATATTGGCAACTTTTGGGGCTTTAAGTTCAAAGATATAAAGCTTCCTCAATTATTAATATAGTAAAATGTATTTTTCAATAAATTGAACAATTATGAAAATTTTTTCTATTTTAGCTGTCTGCAACGAAATAGTCAGTGCGTATCCATCGGTCTCCGAAACTGCAGATAAGGCAGTTCTTGATTTTAATATTCAAGCAATTGGAAAGGGGTTTGCTGATTCCGTTTATACCATACCCGAAAACTCAACAGTCACCGCCGATGCCAAAGTGGGTCCTAACCAAGTCTCACTTCCAATCAGCTTTGAACATCCAGATACATGGATGGAGAAGAACTATTCCACTGGCAAAGAGCTCCAAGACAACTATGAATCCAACGACAAACAAAATTCCCATGTTTTTGACTCCATTGAAGTCGGAACAGCTTTTCTGGACAAATTTGAACTCGGATACAAGAAGGATGATAATTCAGGCGGCCAACTTGGACTTGCTGCTGGGTCAACTTTTATTAAGGCATTGAAAAAATCTGGGAAAATCAAAAAGGAAGCGATCTCTCTCTACTTCTCGCAACCTGGTCAATTGAATTCACGTTCTTTCCTAACCCTGACAAAACATTATTCTGGAAAGGTCTTAATGGGCGGAATTGATAAATCGAAGTATGACGGTGAGTTCCAACATCTTGAACCTGTTAATGAAAACAAGAATTGCGTGAAACTAGAGAACTTCAACGTTAAGGTGGGCGGAAGGGTTTCAAAATTTTTGAAGAATCCAACTGAACTGTGCTTTGACCCTACTTATCCCAGAATGAAATTTCCCTATAATGATACCATTGGCGATAACCTCCTCGTCACTGATAGGGCTGTCCGTTGTGTTGGCTGTGAGGAAAATCAATCCCCCCATTTCATTTTCGATTTTGGTGATTCCAAGACCCTCAGTTTTGCTGCCTTCGATTTTACTACTCCTCTCCGCTTATTGCGCAGTCCTTCCAGGGCTTCCAACATTGATGATTCTCCCGATGGCAGGGTTTACTTGGGTTTGGATGTATTGAAACATCTTTACACTATTTTCAATTATGAAGACTCTAAAATCTCCTGGGCAAAAATCAAGGACACGATAAATACCTCCAACTCTGATCTAGAGCCCTTGTGATTATATTTACGTGTGTATCAGTGTAATAATACTACTAGTGTTTCCATTCATTTTTCTTCAATTTGACTTTCACCCACTTCATGGCCACACGGATAATACAATTGGCACAAAATATATAGTAGTCCAATTATTTTTATTTTTATTTTTCTTCCAGTTTATGCATAATTCCATAAGGTTGATCCTGAAACATGCGCCAACGGTTACCGTACATGGCGATCATTTCCAAATCTGTATAAGACAATGGTTCAACTTTTCGAACCACAGATGACATTGCATAAACATCATCTGGGCCACAAAAGAGCCTCAATATTTTCTAATATCCCTTGAACAATGTAGATAGTCATCATGTAGATCATTACTCGATCCTTTTTAGACAATTGAGAATTACAGAAAGACGGCAAGTGGAATCTCTAAATCTGTTGCAATTTCGACAGTTTAAGTAATCGCATTGAATTATAAATACCTAGTAAAATATGGTAATAGTAATTTATTAAATCCACAATGAACTTCATCTACCTTTTATTTCTCTTCATCAACTCTATTCATGGTGCAGCAGTCCCTTCACCTTCAGACAAACAGGGATACATTCTATGGAAGGTAAACGCACTTCCACAAATTGATATTCAGGGAAATGTATCCGGTGGTACACCTGGACAAGCTATCTCTTTGGTTTCCCTAGACACCGGCTCTAGTGACACTTGGTTTAACCGAAACCAATTCAAGAACACGTCTTCCTCTACTTGCGAATATCTCAATTCCAATTTCTCAAGCGCTTACGCAGACGGTACTACAAATAGCGGTATTTTCGTCAAAGACAAAATTGAAATCGGAGGCCAAATTATTGATTTGCAATTTGGGGTGGGTGATGATACTGAGTCTCACAGGAAGGGAACTTATGGCTTAAACTTTCCAGAGTACGAAAAAAATGTTGTCGTAAGCGGTGAAAAGCCGTATCCGAATCTTGTGCAATCCATGAAACAGCAGGGACTTATCAATAGAGCAGCTTTTTCAATGTATCCACTCGACGGCCCCCATTCTCAAATGGAGGAATATGACGAAGCTGTTCTCTTCGGCGCTGTTGATAAATCCAAAATTGATGGTGATTTAACTCATCTGGATATGATATTGACTTATTGGTTTACCAGTATGGTACACCCCACAAAACCTTACAGCTACTATCTTCAAGTGGATGAAATCACAATGAGCAATTATTCAGTCACTGGTCAATCCGCTCGTATTTCTAACGACTCCACTGAGCTTCTTGTGCGAAACTCTACAGCGGCCCTTCTCGATTCTGGAAACCAGGCAATCATGCTACCTCAAAAAACCATCGATTCATTGTTTAATTATCTCTCAGTTACAGAATGGGATGAACAAGGAAAAGGAATCCTGCCGTGCAATACACCAAAAGGGGAACAGTTCATCAACTTCAACTTTAGAGGTAATCATACTGCATCTGTTCCCGTCAAAAGCATTCTAGCTGAATTGGATGATGGTAAAGATAACTGTGTCCTTTATTTGATCCCGGGCTCAAAGATCAATTTGGGAATGCCATTCTTTGCCAACAACTATGTACTTTTTGACCAAGATTCCCATCAAATTTCGCTTGGAAAACTTAAACAAAAAGATTTCAATCAGCCAGACATTCAAACAATAGGCAAATTCACAAAGTCAATTGACCCTGCTACTGTAACCCTTGATCCGGTAACAAGTCCTACGTTCCCCTATGCTAATACAAAAAATGACACTTCTGCAGGATCCACATCTGACGGTGAAAGCAATGTATGTAAGTAAGGTTAGTCATCATCTTCAACATAAACGTATTCTTTGCAATGAACAAGAACTCTCTTAAACATCCGTCTCCATTCCAATGGATCTCCTTTCTTCTTGATGAAGTCTACTTTGGTGAACTCGTCGCTGACGTAAGGGAACCTTACCTGCCCTCTCATGAGCATTTTCCTTCTATCAACTATTGTGAAAGATACAATCGCCTCTCCATCATTTTCCATTTTTGCTACCATTGGGTCAACTTGCGGAACCCGTGCACCAATCCGATTTAATCCGTCGCAGATACCAGATATCAGTGATTCCACGGGGACCTTTGAGTAGAATCGTGTGAACCTGCCTGCTGGAATAAGATCCTTGAATTGACTGGCCTGTTGTGTGAGTGAAAAGGGTAGCTCTGAGAGCTTATTCTTCATAAATTGCATTTGAATAGGATCAGCTGAAATCATAGCCAGGGCATAATCTTCAGCGCCCATCCTATCGTTGCTTCGATCTCTGGCTGCTTCAACTGGCTGTGAAAACATGGGTCCCGGGGATCCAAAGGAATCCGAACCTCTGGCGGGAGGTTGTGATGCAATAAAGTTGTCGCCGCCAAGAGGGGATGCCTGGGTCATTAGAAGCTTGTTTCTACCAGGTGTTCGTGGAGGCGCCTTAAGAGGCTTGGAATGAACATCCACTCTAAGACCCTTGAGTAATCGAGTAGCCAATTCCAGAGGATCTCTACATTTGTCAGATCCGATAGTCAAGAGCTTGTTGGGTCGTCTGAACCATAAGTGCTGTCTGATCATGTCGATTGTAAACCTCTCAGAGGGATCGAGCTTGAGAGCTCCTCGCAATAAAGATAAAACTTCAGACGGAATACCGGACCAATGGAAAATCAATGACTTATCATCGGTTTCAATAAAGGATCTGAAATCCGGATCTTCCATTAGTGGTTCATTCCAGGGAGTCATTCCACTTAGCAATACGAATAATACCACACCACATGACCAAATATCTGCCTTGTCAGCGTCGTAGCTACCTTTCAGAACCTCATGAGCAACATACGGTGGGCTCCCACAGACGGTAGCACATTGACGTCTTGCACCACTAGTAGGCTTTCGGAACAGGGTAGCTAATCCGAAATCACCAATTTTCAAATTGCCATCTGCATCCAAGAAGATATTTTCTGGCTTTATGTCCCGATGAGCGACACCCTTACTATGCAAGAAATCCACTGCACCTATCAATTGACGGAAGTATAGATGTGCTACATCTTCCTCTAGCCCGATGTCTGGCTCAATCTTGTCAAACAAATCTCCGCCCATGGCGTATTCCATTGCTATCCAATAGTACTTCGGATCCGTTCCATGGCCAAGAAACCTGACTACATTAGGATGCGGATTGCAATGCTTGTGAAGCATGTATTCCTTTTTGGCATTTTCCTGTTGTCCTTTGCGGGCCGCTAGCTCCTTATTTATAAACTTTATGGCAACAATTGATTGCGTGTTTTTCAGAACTGCTGATTTGATGAATGCAAATGCACCCTCTCCAATGGTGTCTCCATAAACAATATCCTCGAGATCCGGTAGCTTCTCAAGCTTCTTTACAACCATTCGTTAAAGTAGATGCGATCAATTGTTTTGAAAAATGCTGAATATGCCGACTAATAATCGCGTTTGGACGTTTCGCGCGTTTCAGATCTTAGATACAAATTCATAACTCCGCATTCAGCCGTGTGATATTATCAAATCCGATGATGTTCTGTCATTCTGACAAGTTTATTTTTGTATTTCCCGGTAATGCATGTGCAAAAAATACCAGGATTGTAATAAGATGGATCATTAGTGATGGACTGCATGCTGTCATTGTTAAGCAGGTTTCACATGAATTTCTTACTCTCATCGGAGTTTCAATTGTGTGAATTGTATGGGTAAAATCGTAGAAGCCAATTGTGTCTTAAGAACTGCCACATTAGTTTGAAATGTGTCAATCCGAGTTTTAAGGTGTTAATTGAAACTTTTTTTGTCTAATATCCAACTTTGCTTTTTTTAAATTTTATTTCTGTTCAATTTCATAGTTTGGTTAATTGCTCTGCGATCTGTCACTCAGATACCGTGAGTTATATACATGTTGTAAACGTGGCAATTGAATTAATGGCATACACCGCCACGAGGAGATGTTGGGAAGTAGTAACGCCTTAGCTTGGTGGCTTACTAGATCCATCTATTGTGATGAATACTTAGGTGCCATTGCGGGTGCTATGTACCGTTATGGTTCAGGAAATAGATATAAATATATATAGATGTATTTTCAGATCCAGTATTGGGGATTTTTGCTTTTATTTCTATCTGCTCTTTTCCTTTTTTTTTTTTTTTTTTTTTTTTTTTTTTTTTTTTTTTTTTTTTTTTTTTTTTTTTTTTTTTTTTTTTTTTTTTT
>PPJG02000002.1:145126-174333 GCA_003705695.2 Blastobotrys serpentis | reverse complement strand
TTTTCTGTAGCAGCATGACCATGTTCCAGGAGGATTTAGGGTCCAAAGAACATTTACCAATTATTCCGCCGCCACAAGAGGTATTTGAACATGACGTGTCTGGACGAAGAAGAGCACATTCCAATGATTTGTTGCAGCAATCAAGTCGTTCAGGAAGCGGGGAGTCGAAGCGTAAGAATTCAGTAAAGCGAAAACCAGTTGGCTCTGCTCCTTCCCTTCCGAAGCTTGATTTGAGTGATAACAGTTCTACAGAAAACCTGGTTAGTAAATTGAAAATTCGAGATGAATCCCAATCGCCACCGAAAAGTGGAGCTGTAAAAGGGCCAAGGGAATTCCAACGAAGTCCTTCACCCGTGAAAAGTATCGCAGCGAGACGGAAGCCAGTTGGAGGTGGATCTACCCCTTCTTTGGATTCCCGGCCGATTACACCACCAGCAGCAGTTCATCCCCCTCCGGTACCACCCAAAGAGAATTACCCTAATAGTCCGGAAAAGAGTCCACGAAAGAATCGTAACAGCTGTGATCGGAGAAGTGAGCTTTTTGTTGACTTCCCTGGCGTTAAAGGTGCCCTTGAAGGAAACCCATTGGCCGGTCAAATCTCACCGCAAAGAGGTTCATGGTACGATGATTCATCCGACGATGAGGGGGCCAGAAATTGCGATGATGATGATGATGACGAATCATTTGAAAGACGGGCAATTGCATCGGGGACGATTCGTGGGAAGAAGCACCTACAGGAAAGGTCGTCGTCTGTCTCGACTGAAAATCAGGTCAAGTATTGGAAATATCACGTTTTGAAATACTCCAAGGACCTATATCTAACAACTAACCCCGACCATAACCATTTATCGAGACCGGTGGCCCCAAGCTATTATGTTGATCTGTCTGCCACTACATTTGCATTCAACTCAATGGAACACGGAGCACCTGAAATGACAGTCACTCGTCATCAAAGTTCATTTGAATTGACCATCTCGACTACTCAAGAGGGTGTTGTGTGGGTGGGCAATGCCATTGAAACGCAAAGCCAAATCTTCTTGCCAGGTCGTAAGAGACCGGTGAAATGCCGTCAGTACACATACAGAGACGATTATGGAATTGAGTGGGTAGTCGGTAACAGGATGGAACGCCATGATTCCCACGACGTGAATGGGAATCTATCCGGGTCCCATTATAAAGTATCGTCTAAGGTCTACTTTTTTATCAGAGGTCATGATGAAGATGATGACACTATCTTGGCGGTACTAAGAAGAAGACATCCTAAACGTAAACGGGTGTTTCGAGAAAACCTCCACAAATGGTTTGATCAACACAGCAGCGGCGGCGGCACCAACTATCATGATGACGGCAATGCGAATAATACTAACGACACCTCAGAAGTAATGGATGATGATGCTGATAACGAGAAGATTGGGTGGTTATACATGCTGGATACTGTCGTATTGCAGCAAAAGATCAAACGACAACCTCAATTGTGGAAAATTGTAACCGCCCTGACTTTGGCTGTGTCCTATTCCTTGAGAATGGACGAGAAGGATAACTCCTTCCAACAAAAGTTTTCAAACTTTAAACGCAAAGCCATTCGTTCAGTCCAACAGCCATCCAATAGGTGATTTATATATATATAATGCATTTTTACTTATTTTTTGAAAATAAAAGGAGAAGAATCTTTTCCAATCTAACCATACCAAAAAAAAGTTAATTGCCATTGGAATATCTATGACCAAAAGTCTAGAACTTGCACCCCATCTAAATGAGGTTTGATTAATTCTACAAACTTCAAATGGGCAGGATCCTTAAACACATAATAGTCCCGGTCTTCTTCCGACTTGAATTGGCTCACAAAACAGTAGGAAAATCCATGCTACATTGCAAAGTCATTAGAATGCTTTATAAACAGCTAGTCAAATACTGTCAATGCTTACATCTTGTCCCTCGGGGCTATTATTCTTTCCACCAACTAATGATAGAATATACGGTGTCCCAGAAGTGCTATCTACGCATGCGCTTTTCAAATTTAGAAACTCTTTTAAAAGCTATTATATCAAACCATTAGAACGCTCCTATAGCAATTTGAGTACCACCTACATTTTCAGCTTCTGCATCAGTAGTTTTTTCACTATATCGAAACTGTACAACATGATAGAGAACCGACATTTCGATTAGATTAGATATGTCGAATGAGGAGTTTCAAAAGCTCCCAACGACCATCACACAACTGAAATCTACTAAATGCCATTTTCGTCATACGCAAATATATATATATATATATATAAATAAGTAAAAAAAAAAAAAAAAAAAAAAAAAAAAAAAAAAAAAAAAAAAAGAAAAAAAGAAAAAAAGCATCTTTCAAAACTCCTCCGTCTCAGTTACAACCTCATTCAATTGTGGATTCTCTTTTCCCATGAATTAGGAATGCTTTAAACGAAAAATTTCGAGGGTTAGGGTCATGAATGATATTTATAGCCACCGCGCACCACGCGCTTTTTTTTTTTTTTTTTTTGGTGATGAGTGCAGCAGGAACTTAAACACAAGGAATTGAATTTTCGTTTTGCTGGATAAGATGAAGTTTTTCCTACTATTTATACTAGCTATTGCCTATGTGATAGCGGACGGCGTCTCAGATTTAGAAGGTACATGGACGTCAAAATCGAACTCTGTTTTTACTGGACCAGTAAGTTATTTTTTCTACAGAAGATTTCCGAATTTCCTTGCTGACGTATCTAAAAGGACTTTTATGATCCCGTAGACGAGCTCTTAATCGAGCCGGCTCTCCCTGGTATTAGTTACTCTTTCCACAAGGATGGGTTCTTTGAAGAAGCCCAATACAGAGTCAAGTCTAATCGTGAGTAATATTCATGTTTTCGTGTCCAACCGATCGTATGATGCTAACTAGATCTTTCAGCAAAAAATCCAGAATGTCCAACCGCGATTTTGATCTACCAGCATGGGAAATACAGCCTTGACAACGATGGTAAACTCATCTTGGAACCTATTAAGGTTGATGGCCGCCAGTTGGTATCCGACCCTTGTAACAATACTGACAGCACTTATCTTCGTTACAACATGACGGAAACATTCAAGAAGTTTAATGTATATGTTGACGACTATCATGGAAGGTACCGATTAGATTTATATCAGTTTGATGGTTCTCCTCTTCCACCTTTGTACTTGGCTTACAAGCCTCCAATGATGTTGCCTACTGAAACCATGAATCCTACTGCTAGTCCTAAAAAGACTGGTGTTTCCGAAAAGGTTAAACGAACCTTGGAGAACCGCGGTAAGACTAATGCCGTTCATCATGGCACTTGGGACTACAATATGATTTGGTGGACTGGTGTCTCACTGATGGTTTTGGGTGCTACAGGCTGGTGCTTCTTGTAACCTCACATATTATATATATATTTAGCAAATTATGGTTTTTATATTTAATCTTTGAAATGGAGCCCTACTGTTTCGCTATACGATCTACTCTGTCGTAGTATAAATTATAACCAGCCAATCAATTAGCCCAACGGATATTTGCCAATCTAACGAAGATTCTAACATGCTTTTGACAGCGTCAGATTTTTATAGTCGTACTTAGACGGTCATAGTGTCATGATGAATTTGATATAGCCAGTTCCCCGAGATTCTATTTCAACCCTTTATTTTATGTTCCAAGCTAATCTGATAACATACTCATTTAGCATGCTCTACCGTCCCGGGTATTGGAGATGCATTTAAATGTGGTATTGAAAATCAAATTATTATCATCAGCTTGAGAAAAACTGGGTGCAAGCTATTGGAGTGCACTTGGACAGCTTTCACGTTATCTCGTGAAATACGTTTAAATAACAGCAGGAACTCACAATTCAGTAGTAAAATGCACAACGGCACTTGAACACCCAAATTCTAAAAGTTTATGGGTTGTCAATTACAAGCATCTTGAAAGTGCTCAGGCTACTACAAGAAATGCATTTAATCTATTATGTTCAAAAGAATACAATATTTGACAATACACTTGGCCCCATCAGCTGTCAATACGAACAGAGTTGTCTTATAGAATCCACAACTTTACCAGATTTGTACCATTGCTTTGGACGCAATCAATCTGTATTGCAACTGGAATTCCTTCTGATTATCCTGAAAACATACAAGTTCACTCGGACAAAATGAGAACATAACATAGTAGGTTTTATTAGGTTTCCAGAAAATCTAGAGTTTTCTCGTTATGGATAGGCAATTGATTTGTGGAACCCAACTTCATAATAGCCTTCCAAATCTTAACATGTCGGAGCGCTTGACTAGATCAATGAGGAATATTCTGATTAATCTATTTTGTTGCATAAACAGACAACAAATAGTTCTCATTCTTGTGTAAATCACGTTACTTTGTTTTCTCAGAGAATTTTAAATGAATTCCTCCATAGGTTTCAACTTTCTGGGCGTGTCTCATAATTATTCAAGCCCTCTGTAAAGTGACATTTTATAAATAGAATATCATATTACCGTTGTTTTGGCACGCGAAATTGCTGTAAAAGTATGGGCACAGCTAGATTCCCTTAATCAACCCACTCCTGTGTACATAAATTTTGAATGAAAAATAGATACTTTATGCTGAGCATTCGTTCATTAGCTCAATCAGCTGTTTCATAAGTCCATTCTATGTGGATGTCGGTCAGATTGGTAAGCAAGTAGGTAACCATAACGAATAATGATATACTGGACTCCAGAACAAAGCCACATAAGCGACTCTTCCTCGGATATCCACTATGCTAATAATGTAGATAACAACAATCATAGAATCGTATTTAATTATAATATAGATGGTAATACGGAAAGTAACACTAAATGATCAAAGTAACTAGGCGGCGCAACATGCGCAACATGAAAATTGTTCAATTCCAGTTTGAATATTATAATATTAATACAAATAATAATTAAGTTTTCCTGTGTACATATTTTAGGTGATATATATAAATACATCAAAGGGGATAATTCGTTCATTGGCAGGCGCGCGACAGTAGGTTACAACATGTTGAAGAATCTTGTTCAATTCCGAAGCAAGTGACCTTATTTCTCTCTATTTTTTCTACTTTATTTACTAATTTTATCTAAAGTGATAGTGACGTACACGGGTATAAATTGATAATAATAAATCATATTAAAGTCCTATGTATATAGGTAATTATACAGAGAGTAGGACTAGGTTTAAACATTTGCCAATTACAGGCAGCTCGGCATACAAAATATTTCAAATCAATTGGCGGCGGAGCCGGATTTCCCTCTAATTGAGCGTGTAGGAATAAATTGATTACAATTATTATTATTATTATAATCAAAAAAGTGACGGAGCTGGATTTCCCTCTACCCAAGTTCATACAAATTGCTCAATAATCAGGTTAATAACATATAATGGTGTACTCAAGTTTTCCATATCCTTAAATAGCTATCCCGGGTATCTTATTGACAGTTTAAGGCTTTCCACAGTTTCAAAATAACTGGTTGATTGACTTAAATATTAAAAAACTTTGGCCGCAATCCTTCACGTGATCACAGTCACGTGAAAATCACGTGATCACAGTCACGTGAAAATCACGTGATTTTCGTCATACTCTCCTGAGACTACTAGTATGTCTGATGTCATCAAATTGCCTTGATGGCCAAGTTGGTAAGGCGTATCACTAGTAATGATAAGATCGTCGGTTCGAATCCGGCTCGAGGCAATTCCAATTTGGGCGATTAGTGTAGTGGTTATCATACTTGCCTTCCAAGCAGGTGACAGGGGTTCGATTCTCCTATCGCTCATCGTTTTTGTTTTTGGTACATGATACTCACTGTTGGAACTTTTTTGCCCAAATTTGCACTAGTGCACTAGTACTGTTAACGTTGGAACGTTCACTGTTGGAACCTTTAAATTTTTGCGAATTGCCCAATTAATATTAATTGTTAACTTTTTGCCCAAATTGCAATTAATTAAGCAATTAATTGCAATTGCATATATATATTAATTCGAATATATATCGAATTCACTGTTAGAACCTTTTAATTTTGCCCAATTGCAAATTTGGCGAGGAAAACCGCTTGCAATTGGGTACCGGGTTTGAAATCGAGTCTCGGGGAAATTGATTTCGATTATATTATTATATATATGTGTGTGTGTTATACGTTTTAATTATATTAGCCAAATATCGATCGATCTTCTTCGAATTCTTTTTTTTTTATTATTGTTCAGTTCATTTGCATAAACTTCTATCTGGCTACCGTATCTTAAGTTAAGAAGCTGTTTTCGTCGCTTAGATTGCATATCAAACACAAAAAAAGTGTCTATTTCCTAAGCTTTTGAAGAGCAGTACCCTTTTCACGGCCGATAAAAGATTCATGAGTATTTCCAGAAACCACCATATGCGCAAGGTTTCTACTTCCTGAAGTCAAATATTTACTGATTCTACCGACTGGTTTGGACAATAAGTGTGTCAATTCTGATCTTAATTCCCTCTTCTGAGCTCTGTCTAGCAATTGTTCTTTCTTTGTTGGTGCTTTAAAAGTTTGCTCATCGTCTGATGAAACCAGACCAGCTTCTTTAGCCAATGCGTCGATGTCGTCACCTTTCTGTGTCTTCTCAGCTTTCTGGGATTCACAAAGCTTCTGAGCAATTTGAACCCTTCGTTTCAATTCACCCAACATTTCATAATCTGGTTCAAACAATTGGATGGAAGACTTTACTTTTTGTCGAAGCTTTCTAAACGTGGCAACCTCATCAGGGCTACATAGAACGACCGATACACCATCCAGGCCCGCACGAGCCGTTCGGCCTGATCTGTGTACATACAGATCAGCAGATTTTGGAACATGATAATGGACGACATGTTGCACAGATGGGATATCTAAACCTCTTGCAGCAACATCTGTAGCTATTAAAACCCCTTCCTTATCTTCCTTGAACTTTTCCAACGCGCTCAATCGATGCTTCTGTTCCATTCCAGAATACAACTTGTACGTTTTGACATTCAGCTCTCGTAAAAATTGCGCCAAACGTTTTGTCGTATTGATACTATTGGTGAATACCATTGTTCTTCCAGGATAGGCCGTAACGAAATAATATAAATACAAGTCTTTTTCCAATGCACCACATTCCAAAATAGATTCCACAACCTGAGCCGCGATCGTTTCGGCGGGATTACTATCGATAAATAAAGGCTCCCGTCTAAATTGGACTTTCTTTTTCAGCATTTCCACTGCATCACCCACCAATTGCGATGATTTTCTTTTCTTATCTAGATTGAGCATTAGTTCCCTTGAAAAAGTTGCGGAATAAACTAGCGTTTGTCGCTGACCCCTTCCCAATAGATCCAAGACTTTTTCAAAATCTTGGAAATGACCATCCTGAATAAGACGGTCAGCTTCGTCCAGTACGATAGTCTCAGATTTTTTGACCAGCTCTAATAATTTGGGGTCGATTGTGATCAATTCAAGAAATCGTCCCGGGGTGGCCACAATAATTGCCGGATTCTTTTCTAAAAGTCTAGTTTGTTTTTGGGTCGATAAACCACCAGTGATTGAAATGATTCCGGAATTAATAGTTCCAAATTTGCAAAACTTAGCTACCTCGGTCAAGTGTTTAGTGATCTGACTAACCAATTCTCTGGTCGGCCCAAAAATGATTCCGCTAGGCCATTCCTTTTCACCATCTTCTAACACGGTTTGTAAATGTCGCTCTAAAATTGGAATTCCGTATGCCAAAGTTTTACCAGAACCAGTGGCAGCTTTACCAATGATATCTTCACCATCGAGTATTTTAGGAATTGATTGTGCTTGAATGTCCGTAGCCTTCTTGAAACCTAGACTGTGAATTGCTTTTCTAATTGGAACACTTAATCCCATTTCCCAGTCGTCGGCAACCTCTTCATCGTCTTCCTCCAGTTCTTGCAGTCCTGAATAGTCGACGGATTTCAAGTTCGAATCTTTGCCATCCGTGGATTGCTTGGTTTTTGAACCACCCTTTCCGTTCTTAGCGTCTTTTGCAGGTTTGACTTTGGATTCACCAACATTCTCTTCGTCGATATCCATTTTTTCTTCTAATTCCTTATCGTTTTCGTCAGAATCGTCAACATTCTCTGCTTTATGGTTTCGGAATTTTACTTGTCCATCAACTATTTCAACCCCCACACCATCAATCTCTTCAAATCCATATAACCCTCCAACATCATCTAATGCATCTGGGATTTCAACTGGTTTCCATTTCAATGCGTCAACCTTAACAAATTTGCCCTGCGGTTTCGCTGGCTTCTTTTTAAAAACTCGATTTTTCCCACCAACTGAATTCTTTTTCTTACTCAGCAGTTTTTTTATCGTTTTCTTTTTATTACTATTATCAGAAGGCATCCTGGTTAGTACTGGTTATTTTGTTAATCTCCGGCTGAAATTTTCAACTATCAAAAAAAAAAAAAAAAAAAAAAAAAAAAGTGAAGAAGCCTCATGAGCCTCACAGCACCGGAATCCCGTTATTGATGCGCTCGAAGTAGTTTCGAAGGCTAAAAACGAGTTCCTGACAATATCGTTTCCAGGGAGATCGTTCCAAAAGAGTAATTATCACAGAGCTTTTGAAATTTATCCAGAAATAGTGGAACCCCATCAAAGTACCGAGTAGTTTATTGAGAAACTGAGATTGAGGTCTAAAAACTACGACGATGGTGTTTTGTGACTCTCGAAGTGTTCACAAGATTAGCAAATGTTAGTTTTTATACAATTAACGCTTCTTCTCAGATCCCAGTAAATAATTGGGACTCTATTGGATTGATTTCCCTTTCATTTAAAAGTGCCAATAATATTAAAGTAAAAATTACCTGCCGATCCGTGCGGCTTTTATAGCTTCTCCTTCCCCACCAAAAAACAAAGGTTCCGGACATGAAGAGAACATTAGTTCCACTATTACATAGAACCAGAACAGGCTTCATCCGATCCTATCATAGTACGTTGCAAACAATGAAGGACTATCCGGTTAAGAAAAGCTCCTCAGACTGGCAAACGATTCTCAGCGCCCAGCAGTTTGAGATTTTGCGACAAAAATCGACGGAAAGGGCAGGAAGTTGTGAAAACATCTCTCCAAAAGGAAGCGAAGGAGTATTTGCTTGCGTTGGATGTGACAACCCTTTATATACTACCAAGACAAAGTTTCAGAGTGGCTGTGGATGGCCGTCATTTTATGAGGCAATTCCTGGCGCCATTGATTTGATTGAAGATAGATCAATGGGTATGACTCGAACAGAAATGGTTTGTAGTCAATGTGGTGGCCACTTGGGGCATGTTTTTAAAGGTGAAGGTTTTAACACTCCAACCGACGAAAGACATTGTGTTAATGGAACAATCTTAAAATTCAAGGAAACAAAGTTGTAGGAAAATAATTGTATATAAAACATTTATCAAAACAAAAGGAAAGTCTATTAGTTAGTATTACATTAAAATCATATTTCTTAATCAGGATAATGGCCTGGAGCAGGTCCAAAGTATCCTTCTTTTGGAAGCGATTTCCAGGCGGCGCCATTACCATCAAGTCCTGCCGTGCTAACGGTGTTTCCCCACCAGTCAAGAGCTTTTGGTTTGTATTGTACAGCAAAGAAGATAATAATAGCACTGAAGGCAACACCAGCTGATAATCCGCTTGATAACACATAGGTGTACTTTTCGAACCAAGCGGTGTATCGGTTTCTGATATAGTACATGAATGCGAACCCAACGTAGAGTGGCGGAAGGGCATAACTGAAGTTATATGGTGCGTAGAATTGTAACATGCCAAACATCCAAAGTAACACGTCAATGTTTCTCCAGACACTCTTTTTGATGATTCTATCGGGAATGAACTTTTCTGCAAGGAAGAATGGCACGGGGATCAATGCACCAATCAAGAAGACCCATTTCAGAAGCGGATACAGGCCATTGAATACTCTTTTCGGACCAATGACACCCCACACAACAGATGCAGAATATATAACAACTTGATTTGGACAAGTGAACTTTTGAGGCTGGCCAGGTTCACAAATATTATCATAATTGTTGATTTGCCAGTTTGCAACACCCATAACAACCAAGGCCTGGACGAACGTAGCAATCATTTGTGCTCTATAAGTGGCCCGTGGAGGAACTTTGGCATAATGGCCCAGTTTTTGGTCTTGCGTGAACATGATTGCTTGCATGTTAGTGTTCACACCGAAGGATTTCACAATCATCATAGCAATTCCCTTTCCAGGGAAAGCGTAACCGGCCACCAACTCAGTGATAACATTGAGACTGAACAAACTGTTGGTAGACGAATACAAAATACCGATAGGCACGAGGAAAATGACAGAAATTCCGATGGAGAAAAAGATGGCCCATACAGGAGCTTCTGTTGGATAAACTTCAACGCACACAATACCAAGGGCCAAAGAGACAAGAAGAACGGTCAAGTACCAAAATTGGGGAACTTCCTTGTACGATGCCATCATTCTGCTGTGTGGGTCTTTGAATGTGTTATTGAGAGAAACTTTACCCAAGATTGATTTGAAAAGTTGCATTGTTCCTTCTGACATCACCTTCCATTGCCTCAGGCAGCTGTCGACAAACATTGCTGGATACATGGCAAAGAAGGCTCCGTATAAAACCAAGTTTGCAGCAGCGTAGTAAGGCGGAGAATAGTTTTGATATTTTTCCTCGCTGAAATTACCATCTTTGGTCAAAACTTCAGTTACAGCGTATTCCTCACCCTTGTTTGTGAAAATCGCATTGGAATTGATTGGAAGATAGCCAGTATAATACATGTTGGTGAAATAAACAGCAGGGATGACTACCGCGCCAGCAATGAGGGCACCCACGGCCTGATTCCAAATTGCATACCATGGGGTATATAACGGCTTGATGAGAGCTTCCACCACGTTCCAATCGAAAGTAGGAAATGGTTGGATGCCGAGACCATCCGCGGTACCGGTGATTGCGGCAAGGTTAAAGTTGTTAGGAGCAATCCAAGTAGTCCAATTGAAGGTCGAGAGTGCAGTGAAGAGGTAATCGGGAAGCCAGAAATAGAGGAACATGCACGAAAATACGACGCAGAAGAATCGATAACGAGAAATCGACCAACCGTTGATTGTTTCCTTTGTTTCGGGCTTGAGGACAGCTCTATTCAAGGCCAAAATGGGGAAATTGGTTGGCCATAACCGTTCAGGTGGATAAACAAGAATATGTCGTGCTAAGCCTGCCAAACCAAAACCGAGGAATTGTGTGGACATGATCAAGGTGAACTGGTAACCAAAACCAGCCCAGGCGTTGTTATAGAATCGTGGAAGTCGTTGAACGTAAATTTGGTCGGAAATATAAGACAGATTCTGAGTGATTCCGAACATAATTGTCACAAAAACCTGTTCCTTGATAGACCATGGACCGGGGTTAAGGGAATAGCGTCTACCTCTAAACTTAAATCCCCAATCAGGTAAAAATTCGGCCAATCTACCGCATGGTGCTAATAGCAATTGGAGCAATGGCACGGGAAGTGTGATTTTTGGCATTCTAGGTTCAAAGAACATGTTGACACCAGAACCGATAATCACCCAAAGAATTCCGAGGAAATAAGAACGGAAGGTCTCCACGGGCATTTCCGGGTCATCATATGGGTCGGTGATGGCTCTTACATCGGGATAAGGAGAATGAAATTCCATTAGCGCAGCTTCCAATTTCAGGGTGTCCCATTTTTCGTCTGGCGTGCCCTCATATGGGGCTGCCCCAGGATAGGCCAACAAGCTTTCGAGAAGGGTTCTTGTGGTCGGAGGAAAGTTTGGGTCTTTTTCATGGTACTTCAAATGATCCGCACAGATCCTTTCAGCCTCCTCGTTTGTCATGGCAGCAATGACACCAAGCAGATATTCAATATCGTGGGTAGGGACGTCAACATCAGCGTTAGCACCCTGCTTATTATTCAATCTTTGGAGAAGGGCATTTTTCTGTTCAGAATTGAGGGCTCTGTTAGCCTCCTCAACCTTGATTTCAGTTCCAAAATCCTTTTTTTCACTGTCAACTTCCTCCATCTTTGAAAGAGATAGAGAGGGAGAAAGAAAGATGAGAAATAGAGAATAGAATAACGAGCAACGTTATGGGGAATATCAGGGAGATTTATACCCCAGGGATCTCCAATTTTAACTTTCCAACCATAAAGCGTGCGATTTTTTGATAGAGAATAATAAAAAAAGAAATAATAATAGTGATGGCATGCGAGGAGACAATTGATCAGCACCGACTTGTGATCGGATGAAGACGCCTATGAGGGGATTGTGGGTTTGATAGGGAGCTCTCTATCTCTCATTCCCGGTACTCTGTCTCTTGGATAGTTGTCTCCCAATTATTATTTTTCTTTTTCCTCGCTTAAGCTTGCCGAATTCCACCCTTTATCCGCAAAATAAGCTTCCACCCTGAACACAGGCTGCTGCAGCACCATGCATGTCATCATAAAAGACCCTCTCCAGCCAATCAATGCGTATCAATTTGATGATTATGCCTTGATAAACGAAGTGGGGATGTTTCACTTTCCAACTTTCAGAGTCGGATGGCTGTATTTTTAAGTCGGAAACTAAACGGGAAACGATAATTCCATCCCCTATTATTATCTCGATGCTGCGTTTCCCCATCATGCAACGCCGTCCCAGCGTTCATCATTTTGTATTCGTATGGTATCATCTCCATCGTCATCGCTTCATTCAATAATGTAGCCTTTGTTGAGCAAAAATAAAAAGAAATTTTTTAGTTTTTCCCCCTTAGGAACCCCACCCCAGTTCCGAGGACTCCTTCTTACACCCAAAACCATCTAAGATTACGAAAATCCATATGAATCTGAGACATCTCGTTTTTTAAGCTTTTAACACACGCTAAGATTTCCCTGGACCCACTTTCACAACTTCCGCCGTTTTCCGGGGGACATCGCCGAAAACGCTTTAGGTGAAGCCATGTGAACAATAGTGGAGCGTTAAGCATACTTCCGCTTCCTATACTGAGGGGCTGGCTCAATGTCGCATTTTGAATTTTCCAACACGACAATAAGAAATTTTCGAACGGAAGTTCCAGAACCTCCCCGCAGTCAAATTGTTTTGATTTTGGCTCAAAGTTCGAACCATGAGTAGCTTCCATACAAAGCATCATTAAACTTGCAATCAAATCTGATAGCATTATTGAAGAAAGGGAATGGAAAAAGAAAATAAACGAAATGGAAAAAGGAAAAAGGAAAAGGAACAGACATAACTTGCATGGAAAGATGGTTGTTTCACTACCCTAGGCTTCACCCGAAACATTCTAAGAATGCTATCAGCTATAACAATAAGCGTAAAAAGAAAAAAGAAAAGAATAAAAAATAACAATCTCTGAGTGTTGACTATACATACTTGGATTTTAATCAATTTTCTCTGGAATATCAGCTCGTGGGAGGATTTCAACCCAATATCCATCCGGATCAAGAACAAACCCAATAAACTTCATCTTGCCGTCAGTCTTTCTCTTCTTGATGGAAACACCCATGCTCTCTAATCTTGTCATAGCTTCGTCCACGTCTGGAACGGTGATACCGATGTGACCGTAGCCTTGTGGCTGATCATTGCCGTTATGGTACTTGAAATCCGCTAGTTCTTCTGTACCCCAGTTGTAAGTTAACTCCACAATGCCTTCCATATCCGAGACTCCTTCCCCAGATTCAGCGACATAATTTGGTCGATCGTGAGTGTAGGTCAAAAAGTAAAGGGTAAATTTGGCGCCCTCGTGGACAGACTTTCGGACCAAAGTCATTCCCAACGCCTCTTGATAAAACTTCAATGACTTCTCGACGTCCTTGACTCTAATCATCGTGTGGTTGAAACGGTTCTTGGCCTTGTCCCAGGCATTATCTTGCTTTGCAACCTCGCGGTTGGAAATGAGTTCAATCCAGTATCCATCTGGGTCGAGGGCAAATGCAATGTCCTTTTGACGACCATCAGTCAGTTTCTTTTGAAACTTGACACCATTGCTGATCAATTGGTCGCATGCGACATCAATGTTATCAACAGAGAAGCAAATGTGTCCGAAGCCTCGGTTAGGTTCCACGTTACCATTGTTGACCGAGAAGGAATCATCATTTTCGGTCCCATAGTTGTGACAGAGTTCCAAAACACCCTCCCGTTCAAACCATGGTTTGTCGCCATGTAGAGTCTTATCACCAACAAATCCAAGGTAGTAATTGGTGAATCCGAGCTGTGGCACAGGGAACTCCTTGAGCAGTTTCATGCCAAAGTTGTCTTCGTAAAACTTGATACTAACCTTAGGATCCTTGATCCTGAACATGGTGTGGTTCAATGCATATTGGCTAGTCATCTTGTTTGGCTTTATTTGTTTGGCTATCTGGCTGATACGCTTCATATACAATCACAAATGTTATCCGGTGAAAGTTGTTGCTCCAGGCGCTAAAACTGGTTATTACCCCATTCTTTTGGACTATTAAATCCGCGGTTACCCGGACGGGTTGGAGAGGATGATGTTGGGCTCTTTTACAATGTTATTCCAATTAAGCGATGGAGACATAGAAATTATATATATATATATATAGTATATCTGTAGGAAGTTGTGATTTTAATATATGCTTTCATACGCTTGAAATTCAAATCTCGAGTTTTGCCGGGAGTTACTAATCTCCAATTTGAGACCTTGCACTGAACAAACTTGCTTGCAACTGAGAACTGCGTAACTTCTTCACTCGGGATTCCGACACACCGATTGCCGGTCTGAGGAAGTTGAAGAAGGGAGGGAGTTTCACTAGTGAGAAGATGGAGAAACCTGGAGACAAGAACGAGAGCGCAATATGCTGCGGAGTAAAAATCTGACTAATGTGCTGTCACAAGCAGTGGAGGAAAACAAGCAAGGGTCTACTGTTATATCAACTATATTGATCACACCAAATGGACGGTTAGTAGCATCGTTCCATAACTCGCGTGCTCCACCTAAACCACACACTGCTCGAGATGAAGATGATAAGGCTACTCCGTATGATGTAGACAGAACTATGAAAACTAAGGTATATGGATTGTTTGCTGCCTCGGCATGGGGTATGTATTCCAAGGCCGACTCAGAATCTGGTTGCAAATGGTTGAATGTTGCTACTGAGGATGGGTTCATGTTTATTCATAATGTAAACTTGAAGAGTGAGGGCCAGAATCTCCTGCTAGTTATCATCTCCGACCCGTCTACACCAATGGGTGTCGTCCAAAGAAAGGCTATAGAAACTGTGCAAGTATTAGAAGAAGGGCTGGCAGACTTTAAGGTTTACGATTGAAACAGCTTTTTTTGTTTTGTTTTTTTATGATCCACACTCCAGAACATCAGACGTATTTATTTAATAATTGTTAATAGATTCAATTCTTTGTTTTTAGAATGGACGTGGCTTTTCATATTCTGGAGTATGGGTTATAACATGAGAGTCATCAAAAGGGTTATCTGGGTTGGAGTCATCTTCATCAGAGGTGTAACTGCCCTCAGAGTCCGATACGTTGAGGTGACGTACCTTGGACTCAATTCTCCAATCATCAGAATCAGAGTCCAGAGGCTTGCTCATTTCATCATAGTGACGGAGCGCACTGATCAGTTCCTCATTGGCGTGAATGAGTGACCCAATATAATCCTCACTCTCAACGTTATGGATGTATCGCAAAATTTGGCGTCGTAAACGGCGACATCTGTCAAAACATTCGGTGGCTTCTGCATTATCAGGGGCCAATTCAGTGTCCCGGTTTACCAATTTAAGTGCATTGGACAAATTAGTTGCCGCCGTGCTGGCTTCGGCAATTGCTTGGTTAATTGCCGGCCGTTCCTTTTGCATATCAATTCGTCGTTTCCCAGTTTTTCTTTGTTGTTTCTTGCTGCTGCTTCCAGGTCTAGAGGGTTTCGGAGGAGGTGGTGGAGACGAGTCTCTTCTGACCCGGGCTGAGCTCGAAGCCTCGCCATCACCATAGAATTCTCTCTGTTTGGCCTCATGGACCCTTCGCTTAGGAAGTTGTTTGTATAGCTCAGCAATACGCTCCATTCCACGTTTCCCACTCAATTCTCGGGACCAAAGCAGAAAGAGTCCTTGAAGCTTCTTCTTCACCTTCGGGTCAGTCAGAGACTCCAACGAAGTCTGACGAAGTCGTTCCAACAGCTGCTCATCATTGTATAGCGGATAGAGCTCAGAACCTCCATTTTGGACGAGAGCGTCTAATAATGTCAGAGCTCTTAGTTGCTTGTGGGTAGACCCATATTTGAGCTTCTTTCTAATTGCTCGAGCCGCCTCAGTGGGCCCAGTAGGTTGAATGGTAATTATATCCACCAATTCAACAACATCCGCAACATCCTCCTCGTCATATTGGTCCGACGTTAGTTTCTCAATAGTGGTAGTTACGGCTGTGTGTGGCTTGTCCGATAGAAACCCCATAATATCGTCTCGTTGCCCCTATTACTTATTAGATAGATATATATATGTATATATAATTGCACTGTGGAGGTTTTGTCTCTCCCGGTCGGCGCGCCTAATCACTGGACCGGCGGTGCAAGTTCACTACGTCATTGCACGCTAATTAAGCATATATCCAACGAACATACACACAAAAAAATCCAGAGCTTATAAATCCATTTGGGACATTATGGAATTTTGGATCTTTGCGTGCTTATTAGTAGGCTATCTCATGCTCACCCGTCTCATCAAATTTTTCACCGGACCAGAAGAAATGCCAGCTGCTCACCACACTGAACGGGTTCTCCAGTTGATCAAGACTAGCCCTGTTTTCGTAGCATCCAAGGCCACATGTCCGTTCTGCCAGAGCACACTCAGTACTCTTAGGGGACTTGGGGTTCAGCCTACTGTTCTAGATCTTCAGAAGGAAAAAGAAGGTACCTTGTTGCAAAAGGCACTTATTCAGGTTACCAAGCAGCGAACAGTTCCACAGATTTTTATTGGTGGTAACTTCATTGGTGGTAACTCGGAGCTCCAAAAAGTTGAAAAGTCAAAACTCCAAAAGATGATTGCTGAAGCAAATGCCCACAGTGGCGAGCATGAAGTTAAAGTTTAGTAGAGTTTATTATGTGCAATTAGAACTAACGTATTTCTCTTTTTTTTTTCTCTCTTTTTTGCGGGGGTTGTTTCTTGTATTTGTATAATGTATTATATCTATGTTAGACCGATAAAAACTCTTGACGTGCTGTTCTATTATAGCGCTCGCCATTTATAACGCATCCAATCTAACTTGAACGGCATTTCTGTGTGCATGCAATCCCTCGACCTCGGCTAATGTCATGACGGCTTGCCCAATGTTCTTCAGGCCCTCAGAAGTTAACTCTTGGGAAGTAATGTGCTTCTGGAAGGTTGCAGTGTTGACACCAGAATACATCTTAGCGTATCCATAAGTTGGCAAGGTGTGGTTAGTACCAGAGGAGTAATCTCCGCAGGACTCAGGTGAGTATGCGCCAACAAAAACACTACCTGCGTTTTCAACCAGGTCAACCTTGTCAGCAGCATTATCAACTTGAAGAATCAAATGCTCTGGTCCGTACTGGTTTGAGAGTCTCATGGCCCGTTCCATTGAGTCAACCTGAAGTGTGGTGGAGTGGGCAATACACTTTCTAACAATCTCCACACGCGGCAGCTTCATGGCCTGTTCATGAACTTCCTTTTCAATGGCAGCAAGTTCATCTTCTGAGAGGTCAACAGCAATCAAGATAACTTGGGAGTCCACACCGTGTTCGGCTTGAGAGAGCAAATCGGATGCCACAAATGCCGGGTTAGCAGTCTTATCGGCAACAACAAGAACTTCAGAAGGACCAGCCGGCATATCAATGCTCACGAGAGCACTGGTGTCGTTTTGCACGTACATTTTAGCGGCAGTAACAAATTGGTTACCAGGTCCCATAATCTTGTCAACCTTAGGAACGGATTCTGTTCCATAGGCCATGGAAGCAACCGCCTGGGCGCCACCAGCCAAAACAATCTTCTGAGCCCCAATCTTGTGCGCAACATAGACAACTTCAGGGGTTGGAGTGCCATCAGATCGTGGCGGTGATGCAACAATAATGTTCTTGCATCCCGCGACCTTTGCCGGTACACCAAGCATTAATGCAGTAGACGGAAGGACAGCAGTACCACCTGGAATGTAAAGACCAACAGATTCAATTGGTCTGGCGAATCTGGAACAAATGACTCCCTTGCTTGTCTCCACTCTGAGAGGTTTGTCAGACAACTGAGCTGCGTGGAACTTCTCAATGTTATCAGCAGACAGATCAATTGCTTCCTTGATGTTTTCTGGAAGGTTCATAAGCTCCTGTGGGAACGGAGCTTCAAGGACTGGGGAGGTCAACTGGGCCTTTTCAAACTTTGCGGTAAAATCGATAAGGGCCTTATCACCTCGCTTACGAACATCGTCAACGATTGGAAGAACGAGCTTCATAATGTTATCAGTGGATTGCGCAGGACGCGAGAGTACCTTTTCAAGGTCTTGCGGGGTGGATTTACAAGCATCCACTCTGGCCATTTTGATCATGCCATCAGTATCTTCTTCTTCAGATTCTGGTTTTGGTTTTTTGGCTTGCTCCTTCTCTTGCTCTTTTTGTTCCCATTTGCGCTTAGCATCACCCTTTCTTCTCGAGATTTTTCTTGATTTTGCATCTAGATTGTTCTGTACTTCGGCCCAACTAACTCCCTCCTTAGCCAACTTTGCCATTGCAAAGTAGATTAGGTCGGCAGCCTCCCAGGCAATTTCATTCTTCGTCTTTGCCTCGCATAACTCCTCGGCTTCTTCCATAATCTTAGCATTCAATAGCTTTTCATCATTGAACAGTCTTGCAGTGTATGAGCCTTGAGGCGCATTCACCTTTCTGGAAACAAGAGTCTTTTCCATGGCGGAGACCCCCTTTTCCGGACCGAAGCAGCTGATTGTATTGTTGTGGCAGAACCCTTCTCCGCTCTGGACAACGACAGCCTTCAGGCAATCGGTGTCACAATCTACATCCAATCTTAACAGCTTTTGTGTGGCTCCACTGGTAGCACCTTTATACCACAGTCCGTGACGACGCGACTGGTACACCCCTGTCTGAGTCTTCAGGGCTTCCTTAATAGATTCATCTGACGAATATACCAATCCTAAGGCTTTATCATCTTGATCTACAACCAACGTGGTATAAAGCTTATCGGGTCTGTCAGTGCTGAGTCGCGAGCTGACAAATTGCGCCAATATGTCTACAGTTAGTTTTTCAGCTTCGATAACAGCAATTGCTGGGGAGATATCTCGGCTTGGATCTTCAACTCCCATCACATAACAAGTCTTAGCTCCCCCGGTTGGAAGAATCTGCTTCTCTTGCTTCTTTGCAAAGTCCTTCAATGAATCATCTGGAGTTTGAATTAATGTGCCTGATGCTAGCTCAGAGTCATTGTCAATGGCCACTAACCTAGAAGCCCCCACTCCGGACTCAGAAAGTGATTCAAGTAAAGGACTGGTGGTGAAAATCTTTAAGGCGCCAGAGTCAAGTAACTTAATGCCTTCATCCACTGTCAAAGCTCCGTCGATCGATAAGATGGAAACGTCCAATTGGCCAAAAAACTGTTTGATGCCATCTGAAATTTCAGTCACTTGCTCAGATTTGACAGGGATCAGAACATGTCCGACGACTTTAAATTGCTCAACAATCGAGCTTGTCAACTCTTTTATCAATGGAACCGCCGGAAACATTTTATTTTTTCTTTCTATTCCGTCGTTGTGTTGGGTGTGTCAAACCTTTAGGTCCAGATCCAATGTTAATAATATGACTCAGTTACTTTCGGTACTAACAACCTACGTCACGGCTGATAAGGCAAAAGCAAATTTCACGCCGCATTGAAATTTGGGACTTTAAAAATTTAGGGTTAGGGATTTACATCAACACATATCCACCCTCGTTCGGTGAAACTTCGGCTCCCTTTTTTAAGAAGTTTGATGCGGGAGGGGGGTTGTCGATGTGGCTTTGTTAAACATGGGGATCAGCGCCGGGATCCCGTTAGGAAGTCGCATCCCGCAAAACAATTCCCCAATCTCAAAGCCAAGAAATCCTGCGGCTCATGCCCTCTTTGCAGAACATTTAGATAAGGAGATCGCGTTCCTATCAGGCTGCATGAGGAAATCAGAACCCTACAGACGAGTGTAAACGAAGAATTGATAATGAATAACAGAAACTGTGTGGGAAATTAGGTGGGCAAAACTGTGGAGACGTGTCTGAAAAGTGAAAACAATTTCAACGGGGTATTTCTCACTTTAGTTGACCTTCCCCGCAAAATCCAAAGATCGGCCCTGGGATATCTGATTGGAAGAGACCCTCCCCACCTAATTGTTTCCCTTATTGCTGCGAAGGCGGGCGGGGAAGTTATTTTCATCGAGATGATGTTCATTTCCTTTGAGCGATGAAAGGTTTGTTGATTTGAGAAAAGGAGCAGAAAACCTAGGAGATTTGTTCAAATATGCAGCTTCAAGAAATAATTGGTCAGGGTCCTAGCAAAGATCTTATCTAGAGAACGATAGGCGGCTATCACTTGGAGGCAATCCCCTTTTCATGCGAGATAACGGGATTGAATAGCCGCCGGGGTTCATTATCTGCAACATTACGGAATCATTTTTGGACCAAGGCAATATAAGAAGAGGACGATCCCCTCTTTTCGTGTTGTTGTTTTTTTAGTCTATTTGTTATTTTCTTATTATTATTATATTTGTATTTCTGCCAGTTTGTTTTGGTGGATTCAATTACATTTAAATTATGAGTAGCGAAAACAAAGATGCTGCTACGGTTGACGAGAAGGGTGTGATCATAAACCAAGACGATGAGCTTTTGGCTCAACTGGGGTATAAAGCGGAATTGAAACGAAACTTCTCGATAATAGAAGTGTTCGGAATTGCATTCAGTATCATGTCGTTGATGCCTTCGATCGAAAGTAGTATCAACTTTTCCATTGTTGGAGGGCCAGTCGGAATGACTTGGGGTTGGTTACTTCCGTCCATCTGTATTTTGTCAGTGGGGTTAGCCATGTCCGAATTAGGTTCGGCACTGCCGACATCTGGGGGGTTGTATTGGTGGACTTATAGGTTTGCTCCAAAGAGTATCAACAAACCGCTATGTTTCTTGGCAGGATACTCTAATACTTTGGGGCTAATTGGAGCTACATGTTCCATCAGTTACGGGTTCGCCAATATGGTAATGTCTCTGCCGGCAATCTCAAATCCAGATTTCGTTCCAGACAAGTACCAACTTTATGGAGTCTATGTTGGAACCATCATCACATATGCAATTGTTGGGTCCTTGGCTACTAGCATTATGGCCCGACTACAATCCATTTGCATTGTACTGAATATGATCGCCATTTTGATCACGGTGATTGCGCTTCCAATCGGTACGGATAAACTGGCCACTGGGAAACAAGTCTTCACAGATGTACAAAACCACACTGGTTGGCCAACATCATGGACATTTTTCATGTCCTGGCTATCGGCAATCTGGACCATCGGAGCCTACGACTCTTGTGTGCACATGGCAGAAGAGGCATCCAATGCGGCAAGGGCTGTCCCATTGGGAATCATACTTTCCATTTCCATGTGTGGCATCATTGGCTTTGCGGTCATGTCGGTCATCGCTGCATGCATTTCTGATTTCGAGCACGTCATCAATTCCTCATTCGGTAACTCTATGACCCAGATTTATTATGATGCATTGGGCAAGGAATGGACTTTGGGTATTGTTGCTCTGTTGGCAGTGATCCAATGGTTTATGGGGTTATCGATTGTTGTTGCCGCATCTAGACAAGTTTGGGCATTCAGCAGAGATGGTGCTTTGCCATTTTCCAAACTCATTAGGGTTGTCAACTATCGTCTTGGTGTCCCATTGAGAGCATTATGGTTTAATTGTTTCTGTTCAATCATTGTCGGCCTACTGTGCCTTGTGGGTCCAGCAGCAACAAATGCTTTGTTCTCCTTGGCTATTGCGTCTAATAGTTTAGCATGGATGTTACCAATTGCTTGCCGTGCAATTTGGTTTAAGAAAGATGACTTCACTCCGGGTCCATTCTATATGGGTCATTTCTTCTCCAGATTAAACGGACTCTTTGCAACTTTTTATTTACTTTTTGTCATTCTGATCATGGCTATGTTCCCTACTGAGGGCCCAGATGTCGACAAGAACACCATGAACTATACATGTGCCATCAATGGGGCTGTGTGGATTGGCTGTTTATTGTACTATGCCATTGATGCTCGAAAGTGGTTCACTGGACCTAAGCAGACTTTGAGTGAAGAGTTGATTGAGTATGCCGAAGAGCACGGTGGTGATGTTTTACATCATCATCATTAGCATGTCTACTTTGTCTTTTTTGTTTTTGCCTCCTCAGGTTCAAGATGTGTCCATTCATGAATTAGTACTGACATATTTATATTATATATATACGACGATATAGTTAAACCAGCAATGTTATATCATCATCAAGCCTGTATATTTTATTGACATCTGGGGTATGGTATTGAAACAAAATTTTACCCTTTTCTCGACTTCGAATTCGCAACAGCAGCGTTACCATGGCCATCCTAAGTTGTTCAGTCACATTACGTCGACGGTTTTTTTGTTTTTTTTTCAACGTCAATCTTTCGTTAGGATAAGAGTTTAATATTTTCATCCTACTGGCCTTTTCTCTTTTTGTTAATGTCAAGCCAAAGCCGAGAACGGAATATTTTATATCATCACATTGTTCCGACTGATCATGCGAAATGTATAAAGAGATTGAAAAGAGTTCAGTTACCTTTTCCCATTCACAGGATCACCTAGACAGTATCACACACGCATTTTATTCAAGGTATTTTTTTCTGCAGCCGCCTTGTCCGAGACATGACATTGGAAATATATATAAAAAAAAAAATCTCTATGGGAACATTCAGATACATATATGCAATTAAAAACTAGTATGTAAAAAAATAGATCTGGCTTTTGTTATTTGTTGTTGTTAGTCGCTATCAGATTGATCAATCTCTTCATCTTCCTGTTCCTCCTCCTCATCGTCATCATCATCAGAGTCCATTGAATCAGCAGACTCATACCAAAAATCATCATCCACCAGATCATGGGCTTCTGTGGATTTCGGAGCCACATAGGCTTGGTCATCATCTGGCATAACGAATCCAGGTGGCACATCTTTCTTGGATCGCTCAACGTCTGCCAAGACTCGTTTGTCGAATTTTTCACGATCCTTTCGCCACGAAACAGAGGCATCTACATTGGCTGGTGACTCCGTATTAGGACTGGATAACAGTGATACAATCGATATGAGGACTGATTCAACGGTTTGTGCAGGAGACCAAGTCTCTTCGTCCGCTTCGCCAGACATTTCATCTCCTCCCCTATGTAAAATAGAAATACACAATAAGCCATCTTCGTATACATTTGGATGGTAAATAGCAGGGGTAAATTTGAATCGAGGAGGTGAGTAAGGGTAATCAAGTGGAAACGTCATTTGTGCCTAGCAATCGTTAATGATCAAATATATCCTGTTGTAGTTGTATCTTAATAAAAGCCACACTTACCTTGAAATATCCACCATGATATGGTGAATCTTTACTCAAAACCATGACACCAATGTTCCATCGGTATATGTCGTCGTCAGCAAGCTATATTAGATGAAAAAAAAAACCGGTCAGATGCGAATCATTTTTACAGACTTTATCTGGTATACATACTGTAATGTGAAAAGACGGGATTGCCTTCTTTGGATCCGTCAGTTCCTTGAACTGCTTCAGTAATAACGATGCGCTGGCTGAATGTGACATTTTGCGTGGTTCAGAGCGAATTCAGACCGTAACAGCTTTTTTAAACCTCTTAGATAAATAAGCCTTTGTAAGATCGGCGTCGGATATATCGGCAACCCGAACCCCTTCTTCCAGCAGCAGCCGCACCCCCCCTAAAGTGTTGTTGTTGTTGTTGAGAGAGTAGAGCGAGCGTTCGAGTCCCGTCGGATGCACGGGAAACGCGTCTGTCTCCTTTTTGAAATGAAATTTGATTTAGCTAATTAGTAAAAAGATATGGATTGATTGGTTGGGCCTTAAGTTGGGGAACTAATGCAATGATCGAAAAAAAAAAAAAAAAATTAAATATAATAGTTTAAGCTGAATATGCCATGGAGTCAGTATTGGTTGCGGTGCGGTGTAATGTGTCCTATACTTCCAGCCGGAAAACTATCGGCCAATTTCTCTGTAGAGCTAGCTGGTTATCTTCAATATACGTATATTTATAGGGTTTCATTATATATCTGACACATTGGACCATATCGATGACGTCTAACTTTCCAATTGCCAAAGGACCCGAATGCCACGGCAAAATTCGACATCTCAGTTCCTCGGCTCGGGCGGCGGCAGTATTTGTATAGAAAATAAACCCATGTCACGTGACCAGTGATTAGATTGCGTTACTGATTTTACCCCCTTTGTGGGTGGAAAGAGCAAGTTCACATGCAAGAGAAACAACGGCGACCGACCGTCATTCCGGGGTTTATAAGGATTATCTCAAATCCCAGAAACGCCATTGTAGGACACGATGAAAAAAATCCAACCTAGTGACATTCCTCCGTTGGCCAATGCCTTTTCCGGAGGAGTTGGAGGGGCGATAGCTAATTTGGCGGTGTTTCCTTTGGATCTAATCGTCACCCGGTTGCAAGTGCAGGTGAAGAAAGATGGCAAGAAGAAAGATGAAGATGAGGTTTATGAGGGCGTGATGGATGCTTTGAAGAAGATTTACAAGGATGGCGGTATTGGCGAATTGTACTCTGGGGCAGCTGAAGACACGATTGCCACGATGGCTACAGCCTTCTTCTATTTCTATGCATATGATATTGTAAGAACTAAGCGTGTCAAGTATATTGCAAAGCGCAAAGGTGGAAGAATTCCTGGGAATCTGGGTATTGCGGAAGAATTGATGATTGGGACGGTTGCGGGAATGTTTTGCAAGTTCATTGTATCTCCGTTGAATAATATTGTAGTTCGTCAACAAGCCCAGGGAATGAAGCATCGACACTTGTCGGGATGGGAAACCGGCAAGGAGATTTATGCCGAGAAGGGAATTGCAGGATTCTGGACTGGATACAGTAAGACTATCCTCTTGTCCATCAACCCCTCCTTGACATATTATTTTTTCCAATTGCTGAAAACTTTGGCAATTCCACGTCGTAGACGTGAAAATCCAACAAGTATGGAATTGTTCTTCTTGTCGGCAATGGCAAAAACTGTTGCTACCTTAATTACCTATCCATTGATTCTCTCAAAGACCCGTTTACAAGCTTCTGGTGCCGATTCAAGTGCTAGAGAGACTTTCCAAAAACGTGGGGTGTCTGGTCTCTATCAAGGCGCTCGTGGTCAAATTCTCAAAGGCTTCTTCTCGCAAGGTATTACTATGATGACTAAGGATAAAATCGCTAGAATCATTATTTATATGTATGTAGTTTTGTGGCTTAAGAAATAATTATGTATTTTTTTTTTTTTTTTCATTAATTATAATATTCATTTAATTTTACAGGTGACTTTGGATAGCATGGAGTTTCTTTGCCCTTGCTGATTGTTTACAGGAAATGTATATATATATATGTAGGAGTTGGTCTCTACCAGTTTTCGAATTGAACTTACGAGTTTCTGGCATTGTACACTCAAGTATAGTTTCCGGCTCCCGATGTTTTTATGGAAAAGGTTCTTTCAGGTTTGTCTCGAATTAATCATTGTCCTCCTTTCAGTCACTCTGCCTGTAGTACTTGTTCTATACGTTTTACATGCTCCACCAACTTTTTTCTCCCGAAATACAATTTTCGTCTCATAATGCATGAATCTTGACATGATAGTGATCTTCTTTGTTACTGGCATATCTGTTCCTACGAGCCGTAATATCATAGAATCATTTACTATAGGCGTTGCTTTCTATTCCCTCTGATGTGGGTTTACAACTGGGTAAAACTAGATCTTTATCAGTTCAATTCCATCCCCTCTATGAAATGCGTATGAAGGCGGTTTTGATACTCTGCTCTTGGTTCTGGGTTGCAAACTGTTTGCGCATTTTCTGAAATTTCTTTTCCGAGTTCGGTTACTGAAATCTCGTTTTCCATAAGTATGTCCTCTTCAGAATTTTTGAAGTTCTGAATTCGTTAAAGTGATCCGATCTACAACCTTTTTCATTCCCGAGTCTCATCAATGCCACCTGGATGGCTCAATCGCCTGCAACGCCAGTAACAATAGCCATATTAAGTGGGCTATCAAGGTTTCAAATCTCCTAAGTGTGACCTTAAATCCTTTCGATTAATTCATTGTCAGCTTCGCACAACAATTGTGTTTTTTCTGATGGTAATCTTTAGCAAGATGACCTAATCATTCGTATTTAGCAACAAGACTTTTTCCACTAACAATTCAAGTCGGATCAAACCAGGCACTCCATAATGAAAAGGATCTCGTGTATATCCCTCCAGTCACCTGAGCTTCGTCCGAGTATCACCCAAAAAGGGAACATGGTTGTTGCTTTTTACACGTCAATTATACGGAAGTCCACCTCGGGTGCAATTTGAATTGAACAATTAACATGTTGAACCACCTACAGGGCCAATACGACAGATCATTCCTGGATTCTGTATTATGTCTATATTTACATAGAATGCTAATATGTTTTACAGAATCCTTTAGCTTTCTGTGGGTTTGCCAGCCTGTCCTGAGCATCCAGTCTACTAGCTTCAATTTTACGTCACTTTACGTCATGGTGATCCATTTGAGTTTATACTTTTGAAAATACGGTAACTTCATAATGCATTTAAATTCCTATTTTCTTCTTAAATAAACAGAAGAGCAGGTTTGTTTTCGGGAAAGATTTCAATCCAATTGAAGGCATGTGCTCCGTTTATAAGTCGATATCAATTAACTATAACATTAATATAAAAAGAAATAATTAATTGACACGTTAAACTACCAATGAAAGTAATCAAAGATACGAGGGGCCCCTTTCTGGACATCTCGAAATCAATCAAATAAGTAATTATATATATATATATCGTATATCTAACGTCGTCTAGCAGTGCACGCGCTTCTCGCGACGCGGACGCGCATAAAGCTTAGCGAAGGAAAAAAAAGAAGGTTGTAACACCTGTGATTGGCACGGACAGGAATTGAACCTGCAACCCTTCGATTTCAACTTTTACTGGAGTCGAAAGCTCTACCATTGAGCCACCGCACCACCTACTTATTTTGGAAAGTGATAGCGTCAATCTCTGATCAAGATATGAAAATCAGAAAGTCACGTGACCTCGAAGAATAATGGACAAAAAAAGGCGAATCATGGGGGTATAGACAATAACAATGTTACTTGGGACCTCTTTGCTACATTTTCCTGCTTTATGCGTGTTGGTGGACCAATTGGTGAATCCAAATAGCAACGGAGCCGGATATCGCTCTAAATGCGCGTTTAAAGGACGCCACTTTGCCGTTGCAATTGGGACTCTGAAGAAGCTCAGGTAGTTACTTGAGTCGGCCATCGAGTGTATTGATTCTTATTATTATTAATTTTTTTCTTTCCTTTTCTGTTCAAAAAGTTGAACAATGTGATTGGATGATTAGTTGATTTATTTACTTATTGTCCTTCGTTGAAACATGAACAATATGAACCCCTACTGTCTGTCTGTTTTTTGGTGTTATTTTAGATTACTTTTTTCCGAGTCACGTGATTTTAAAACCTTGATCACGTGACTTTTATAAAAATCTAAGGTATGTCACAGATTGACGGCAAAAAACGACAAAATAAGCAGTTGGTGCGGTGGCTCAATGGTAGAGCTTTCGACTCCAGTAAAAGTTGATATCGAAGGGTTGCAGGTTCAATTCCTGTCCGTGCCAATCATAGGTGTTACAACCTTCTTTTTTTTCCTTCGCTAAGCTTTATGCGCGTCCGCGTCGCGAGAAGCGCGTGCACTGCTAGTCGACGTCGGCGTAAGGCCTAGTTATATATGCATATATGTATATTGCATTTTGTATCTACAGTAGGCATATATAATATATAATTATTTTTCTAATTGGTCACCTTAACACACGGAAGCACCTGTCCTCAGACTTTGGAATAACTATGCCGATAAACTATAGTATAAGCATGTTGAATAACGGGGTGCCTATTGGCACATTTTGATGGCTTATCACTAAATCGCTCGCTGTCTCGTTTCCAAATCCTATCCCATGAGATCAAGTTTTAAATCTAAAGGGAAAAAGTTCACCATTTAGTCTGGCCTTCAGATGGAAACTAACAAGCTGAATTAACAGTGTGACGAAGCTATCTGTTTGTTCATTGTAACTTCAAACGTTTTAGCCAACTGATTGATACCTGGAAGAAAGTACCTTCAGGGATATAATTTATCAAATTACTAATTGGCTCCCTACCGTGAATCCTGTCTTCTACTGTACATTTTAGGGGCCAGACACATTACGAATTATTCCCTTTAACCTACGTTAGCAAACAAGCAAAGAGACATCTTACATTGTGTATCTCAAATATTTTTTTAAACTCATTTTTTTTCCGATTTCCCAGCCATATTTCTCTGATGTTACATAACTATTAAAAAGAAAAAAAAAAATAATTATGCATTATTGCTTCTTATCCAATTATTCCAGCTAGGAATTGTATTACAGACATATAACAGCGGATCATCCTAGGTTAAAATTTTTAAAGGCAATTTTTTAACTGAATGCTAGATTACATCAGATACTTCCAGCTCAGATTGGTCTCATGAATGAAACGTGGATCTTAACTAAGTCATCCAGGATAACATCATTGATATAAATATATATATAATCATGTAACATGTTATAGATTGAACACAATTACGTCAGAGGTATTGGAGATTGTGGGTGATAATAAACAATTGGCCTATTTGACAATCTATCAGATTAATTATAGTAATTAAATAACCATTGTCACTTAAAAAAGGCGCCTAAGAAGACAAATGCCACAATTGTGGACTGATCAGTTCTATTATAAAAATGAAGTTATTGGAGGGCGTTCAGTTTCAAACTGCAATTAAATCTCTTGGCTACGGAACACCCCACTCAAATACAGCCACACTTTTAGTCCTTACGATAACCATCTCCATCAATTGCAGTAAGAATTGTTGCCAGAGGATAGGAAATGGCCGTATCAATCTAAAAAAAAAAAAAAAAAAAAAA
>PPJG02000002.1:71832-127277 GCA_003705695.2 Blastobotrys serpentis | reverse complement strand
TGCCCATATGATCGCCGTTTTCATTTCGGAGGTACTCAATGTCGGCACCATCTTGGCAATATTTTTCTGCAACCTTATCGACAGAGTTTACTGCGATCAATTCATCTTTCATGCCTTGGTACAGGTAAATTGGCATCTTCGGTGTTGACTTGCCGAGGTTTTCACTGTCACCAACTTCACGCAACTCTGTGCTATTCAGTATTTTTACCCCATCCTTGAAGTAGCTGTACACATCTTTAAATGCAAATTTGATAGTGACATTATCAATGCACTCATCCTGCACGTATTGGAAATGACTTTGAGCATTTTGCTTGACTTCCCTCTCCAAGAATCCTTCAACCTTTGGATACTCACGTGCCAGACCCGCTAGGCTTGCAAGGAGGAGCCCAGCATTTTCAGTCCCATTCAATCCTGCTAGCATTTCATTCGAATTTACCGGATAACCACCAATTGCCATACCTACCAAATTTGAACTTAACTCTGACGCATAGGATGGCTGGAGTTCACCGGCCCAACCAGTTGCAAGCGAACCACCAGAATAACCCCAGAGGGCAACCTTTGAATTTTCGGAAATTTTTGTAAGTTGACCCGACTTCAAAACTGCCCGGATAGAGTCCAAGGTAGCATGGCCAGATAAAATGGATGCTACAAAGGCACTTTTAGGGCCCTCATGATCGGGGGTGTTCACAATATAACCGGCATCCAACGCTACTTGGATAGCTTGGTCATTTCCATGGACTGTGCCATTAACACGGAGTTGGTTCGATGGAGCGCATTTCAAGTTAACAGAATCCTCCGGAATCTGATATGATAAAATTTTGTCATAACCGGTGACATTTTTAGGTACAATTACGGTAGTTACAGTAGCCTCAGGGTTTCCAAAGGTGTCACTGGTCCGGTACAAGAGCTGATACACTTCCCCAACATTGTGAAACCCTTTCAAGGAATCAGAACCTAACGAACGGGACTTTAGAATGGTGCCCAATTCTTTGCTCTGATAAGCCTGTGGAGGAGAATAGAACTGATCAGTAACCGATAGGATTTGGGATAAGCTGCGGTCGAACCTCATTTTGCGGGGGAAAAAAAGGAAGGGGTTATGATGACCGTTTTTACATTATATACTTCTCGAAAACCGTCAACAGTAACGGTGGTGCCGTACTTTGTCCTCGGCTCAAACATTTGTCTCAAATATACAAAATGGGTTGCATGTGCGGCGGCGGGAGATAAGGCAACGAACAAACAAATTCGTACATTTGACGTTGACTTCGGGGTAAGCGGCGGCGATTGCGTACATTGCAACTAGAAATATCAATGCAAGCGGGGGATTTGTTTCTTGGATTGATTTAACTCTTTTTTCCTTTGGACAGATAAACGGAGAAAGATATCTAGGATCTGGTGGGAAATTTTTATTATAATAATAATATTATTATTGGATTGAGATGAGTATTTAGGGAAGAAACTGGCCTCTCTATTTGAACCGAAAATTGAAGATTATTTTTAGGCAGTGGTCCAATAATAATAATATACTAATAATAATAATTAATATAAGAATGATAACTCATATTCCCGTAGCACTTTTTGAATTTGAAGAACAAGTTATAAGGGGCATTAGAGCCTGCAGGAAAACTCGGATATGTGACGCTACAATTCAGGCAAGAGACACATGCGCCATAAGCGGAAATGCGGTTTCCAAAATGGGGATCATGTATATGCAAGAAAATCATGCAGAATAGAGAAAGGACAAAGGACTTTTAGCCCCTAATAATGGTCTAAGGGGAATTGAGCAAGAAAAGAGAGTTTTTAGCGTTCATCAGGTATATTACGGTTACGGTTTTATGTTATACACATTGTATCTATGCGAAATAAGAAAAATAATTGCGAAAAAATTGGGGGTGGGAGGATATTAAAAAACGGTACACAATGCATCAAAAGTCAGGCACTTAGTTCTTTGGGTGGAAGATTGGATCATCCTTGTAAGTTTCAATGGCCTTGTCGAACCATCCGTCAATTTGCTTGACGAGGACGTCAAGAGCATCAGTGATGATATCAGAGGACTTGTCTCTGAGGTTGGAAGAAAGAGTGTCAGTGTTCTTCTTCAAGAGTTGAAGATCAGCACCGACGACGAAACCAGCAGAGCCAATTCCGAGAATGGCATGGTCGAATTCGTCCTTCTTGTCTTGAATGGATTGCAAGACTTCCTTGATCTTTGGAATAACAACCAAAAGAGTGGCAGCGACGTTAGCGGAGTCTTGGTCGTTGAACTTGTCACATTGGTTGATTTGGTCAGCGGTAGCAGTAACTTCCTTGGCCAAGCCCATGTTGTCAATTTGAATCTTCAACAAGTCTGGGATGGAGGAGAGACCAAGACCATCACCGACGGAGAAATCCTTGATTTCACCGTTGAGCTTGGTGACGGAACCAGAGAATTGGTTGATCTTTTGGATGACTTCACCTGGACAACCGGTAGAAGAAGAGGTGTCTGGAGCTGGAGCGGCAGCGACGGCAGCAGCGAGGGTGGTGGCAGCAGCAAAGGTATTGAACTTCATTATTAAAGAGAGAGGGGTTAAAGTTGGTTTGTTTAGATGTACAGAAGGAAGACTGTTGGAAAAAGAGAACATCCATGCGTCTGTAGGCCACTATTTATATTCAATTGGCCGAGCGGAGACTTCCTTCTTGCACATTGCCTGAGACATTATCTGAAACGGGAAGGATTTGTTGTTTGCGGGGGGGTGTGCATCACTCTAAAAAAGGTGCTATTTTGGTATGTAGCTGCATTATTCGTCAATTTGTTTCGAAACTGTGTTTATTATTATCTGCATTCTCGAGCTCATCTTGCCAGGCGGCCTGGACATTTTGACAGGACACAATTAGCCAACACCGTCTGAGGGCCCCGACGCTATTACTTTTTGAAACTAAACCCCGTAAAAGCTATATAATCATATCAATTACAACCCTATAATATCTATTCTTCAAAATAAACTTTGACACACAAAGAAACCACTTTTGTTTATGAGTTCCTATAATATCTTTAGACTATTGCAGATCCCTGCAGCTTTCGGATTTGTGTCTTTGGCGGGGTTGTTTCCACATGCTAAAACTGTTAATGCATGTCAAGCGCCGAAATTCGTGTTGGACCACATTTCAGGAGCTTCGGCAAAAACCTGGCGGGGTATTTTTTTTTTATTTTTTTTCTATTCAATAAAATATCCTCCAGTATTTGCGCCTAATTGCCCCAGCTCCTTGAACCAAGCTTTGTTTATGTTATCTTGTCAACAATTCCCGATCGTCGGATTTGACAGTCGTCGAACCCAATGCTGCGAAAATGCGCGCATAACGGTTCTTTGAAAAATTTCATTGATAAACGTTTCTTTTTCGTTCATATGATTCAGGGGATCGTCCCTCGATCACATTCATTAAGGTTTGCCAAGACTTGCCGAAGGTGGTAGAATGAGGGGTAGATCTGGCTTGTGAAAATGCCGTACTTGCATATTTGTGGTGGGAAACAACACAACAAAAAACAACCAACAAACGAACGAGCTATCGAATTGCCAAGCGCCTACCATTGTCATGGAAACAGAGAGGCCTCTGTTTGAATTGACTCCATTAACTGTCAACGATTTTTTCGCGTGTTTTAATTGGACCTGATGCGGTCGGCGCCGCCATGATTATGAAAATCCCCAGAGTTGGTTAATCCGCCTTGAGTTCTTGCTCGGTGGCCCTTGTTCGTACTGTTTCGCACGTTTCGTCGACTCTGCCTATCAATTCTATGTATTTATATATATAATGCCATCAAAACATCCAGACGTAAGTGGGGTATTTTGGAATTATTGTTATTTGTTGAGTTTGGAGTTGATCGGCAGGTCCTATTCCCGAATGTAGAAAATCCAATTTCATCTGACACCTGCTCAGTCCAAAACCTCCCGTAAACATGTACAAAACATAATTGGGGGGCTGTTATCTAGTTCAGGGACGACCTGTCCCTTATATATATGTCCATATATCCCTTTATCCCTTCGATGAATCGGCCCCTGTCCATCATGTCATTCCATCAACACCGAGGTGTCTCATCCCTGTGGCAAGGGCCCAAAAACCGATTTCGTTGACTCCTTCAACGCTCCAGTCCGATCGTCGTCAGATCCCACCCAACTGGCATCCGTCGTGCGTTCCTGGAATTGATCGTTGGCCGTGAATGCGGCGACTTTTCTGCGAGGACAGTGCTTTGGTTAGCAAGGCAATTGGCTTTGCAGAGTCTGTCGCATAGCCTCCGGCGGCTTCTTTTTTCTCCGAAAAGAAGCAAAAAAGGTAGCTCTGCAAGGCTAGTCGTTGATGGAGATTATATACATACATACATACATACAGAAGCGGAAGTGCTATTTGTGCGTGGCGGCTACATGTAAAATCAAAAACTGATTCCGTTGAAATTTAATCTAATACATTGTGTGCCTCTAACGAAAAACTAAGATCCTAGCATGTCAAGCCTATTCTCAATATTCGGGATCAGTAGGGTGCGGCTCATGATAAGGAGCACGAGTCTTCAATTCTTCAGAGTCACGCTTGTATGCTGGTTCTCCGAGCCAAGGGTCATGATAGGGTGAACGAGCCTTCAATTCCTCAACCTCGCGCTTGTAGGCCGGTTCGCCAAGCCATGGATCATGATAAGGTGCCCGGGCCTTCAAGTCGCCGGTTGAGGAAGCACTTTCCGCCTGTGTGGGAGCTGATAGTGCCAAGCAGGTAAGAATTGAAAGAAGAATGGTTTGATTGAGTTTCATTTCTGGCTGGTATTGACCGATGAGTTTGGTTCTTACAACCTCCAAAAGTCCATTTTCCTGTCGCTTTTATACATTTCTGTCAATGCCTCATTTGGTCCTCTAAAACCCAGATGAGGAAGCCGCTGGTCCTTTAGATATCCATTCTCGGAAGGATGAATCCATGGCAATTGGTCCCTAATGCTACCCAATTTGGGATAATATGGCCGATTCCTCACGTTCTTTACGAATATTCCAAGCCAATAAGCTCCTCAGTGCTTTTGGTTCTTTTCTAGAAAAGAACGCCGCCCGCAGGGCTCAAACTTGAGCCCCACGTGGGGAAAGGGCCTTCGGAGATAAGACCGATAGATTGATCCCGAAACCCTCTCCGACTCTCTCTCTAAACAAGTCGGGGATAATGCAATTGGAAGACAATAAGAAATTCAGCGGACGGTTTTTGCCGGAGGATTCCGGCAAATTCTTCTATTTGGAATTCATCGTTCCGGATGGGACGACTTCGATGGAGTTCAACTTCAGTGACGAACGGAAGGAGGGAGAAGAAGAAAGCCAGTTAGAGATTGGCGTGTGTGGAGCTGACAAGTCGCTTTTTACGAAAGAGTTTCGTGGGTGGACTGCCAATGTCAGAACCAAATTTACCATAAGCCAGTCGGAGTCGACACCCGGATACAATTCGGGGGTAATAAATCCGGGGAAATGGCATGTGGTATTATGTCCTCGAAGGGGCGATTTGAATTGGCAAGCGGAAATTACCTTTAGGTATGATAAATCACAGCTCTTCCAACCAAACTATGCACCCAGCAGAATAGTCGGTGACCATGAGGAGTTCAAGTGGTATAGAGGTGATTTGCATACTCATTCTGTCTACTCAGACGGCACATATACCCTTGATCAGCTTATTCTCGGCGCGCGTGAAAGAAAGCTTGACTTTTTCTTCTCTACTGAACATAACACGATAAGCGCCAATTCGGTGTGGGGGCGCTATACTAATATAAATAGTAACTTGCTGATAGGAAGAGGTGAGGAAGTCACGACCCGTCACGGCCATTGGAATGCATTGGGGTTGGGCAGAGGCGAGTGGATAGAGTTCCGATACAAGGTTGACGATGTCGAGAGCCTCAGGAGGGCAGTGAAGCAAGTTCAAGAGCAAGACGGACTAGCGGTTGTCAATCACCCCTATGATCTTGGGATTTACTGCGCCTGGGAATTTCCTTATTTGGACGACTTTGATGCATTAGAAGTGTGGAACGGGTTATGGAAAAGAGATGCAAACTGTGAGAGAAACGTTAAAGCAGTCGAAAAGTGGCATGAATTACTTTGTCAGGGCAAAAAGCTCGTCGCTGTGGGAGCAAGTGATGCTCATTATCCCGACCAACCTGTTGGGCACCCACACACGGTGGTCAAAGCTGATGACTTTTCTACCAGTGCCATCTTCAAGGGTATCCGCAAAGGTAATGTGTTCATCGCCTCAAAACCAGAATATTCGATCGAGATAAAAGCCGATTATGTTTCATTATGTTTCGGTGAAAAGGTCTCTCCTGCCTATCAAACAATGAGGCTCTTAGTGAAAAATCTTCCGGGTGCAATTCTTCATGTCATCCCCGAAGACGGACCAGTTCAGAAAATCACCATAGCAGATAATGGTCACAGCCAAATTGAACTGGGATCAGAATGGAAATTCAAAAAGTGGCTCCGATTTGAAGTCCGTGACGCAGGTGGTACAATGCTGCTATTAACTAACCCAATCTGGATTAACTAATGGGTGAATTTACCACGACTAGATAATCCCAACTGTACCATATTTGGTTTGATAACTCGAGCCTACGCGATCAATTGCACTCTCTTCAATTCGCCCATTTATAATCACATTAAGGTCCTTTATGGTCTGTCTTGATATGGGACCATTTTTTATCACAATTTCATTCAGGATATCAATTGCATCTAACAAGTTTTCGTCCCGGTTCTCTCTCTGAAGGTCCTCCAACTTGGTGGCGAATGCCCAGATCCATTTTATCGCATAAATAACCAGGTTCCTCCCCCTCCATATTACTGATTCTTGGTGAATGGAGTCATCAAATAGCTGCTGGATGGTTTCTTCTTCCTTGATTCTAAATCTTAATTCCTCTTCCATCCATTCTGATGACAAATTTTCGTTTTCTGAGACTTTGCCTATCGCTCGTTGTAGCTTTGCTTTCATCTTTTGCCTTTTTTCAATGCCAGGATCCATAATGAAGTCGATTTTATCAAGAGTATTTCGGTTATGAAAACGACTTGCAGATATCAGGTCCCCGCAAGTTATTATCCTTATAGGGATTATCCTTTTCAAATTTTTGGATCGTATTATTTCTTTATCCAGTTCATTCAGAGCTATCAATTAGAAATTTACAGAATCTATACTTGATGTACCCCTTTCTCACCTTGATTGAATCTTGTCTCTGGAAGTTCTCGGCTATCCATCTTTAGTTTGCAAAATGTTGAAAGAAAATACCAGCTGACGTTTAAATCATTTCCCAATTTGCTGTTTGCCAAGGAGGTTAATTTTATAGCACTGCAAACATGCATCAACCAAGATAAGCTCAGGATATCGATTTTTCACTTCACAAACTCAATCCTTGTTTCTGAAACAAAAAATTTATTGGGGACTTTGTCCTGATATGAGACAGATTGTGATCCATGAGGTTACGTCTAATAAAAAGAATAGCCAAATTGCTCCAGTGTACATAAACTTAAATGAAATAGATACATCAAGCAGAGTAATTTAATGAGATTACACCTTGACACATGATTCCACGAGTTGTCCGAAAGAAATGATTGCGGTTGTAACAAAAATTGATTTGACAGTTTGCACATCGATACATGTTTAAATCAATTTACGAAATGTGGATTCCAGCTGGTGCATGAGCGTGAAGCATAGTGAGCTTCCGAAAGAGTGTCAGAGTGGATTGACCCTGGTTGATGTATTTAATTCAAATTCTATGTGCATAGCATATAATAATAACAATGATAATAATAATAAATCATATTCAAGTCCTATGTAAATAGATAATAATATAGAGAGTAGGACTAGCTCTAAACATTTCCCAATTGCAGGTAGCTCTGCATTCAAAATATTTCAAATCAATTGGCGACGGAGCTGGATTTCCCTCTAGTGCACAGCATTCCGTAACGCCTGGAGTGGGCCAATGAATGAATTACCCTGCAGATGTGTCTATTATGTTTAATAATATGTACACACGAGCAAATGATATCATTATCATTACTATTCTAGTGTAAAATAGTAAATTCATTACCCTAAACATTTTGAGTAGGATAACTCAAATGAGGACGCAACATGGGAATTTTGGATGCTACTTCCAAAGAAGATTCGAAAATAGAGACTACAACTGTTCATGCAGGGTGAGCTAAAGGACATTTCACATATCCTCACGCACTGCGAACAATATAAAAAGGAACGAGAGGTCCTGACGCCGGTCTCACCGGAGCTCGGTCTGAAAGCACTTTTGGATTCTCGAAAGGGCCTCCTTGCGGTGGTTGAGTTCCGAAACCTATAACGCACCTTTTTTACTAGATGGATATCTCTTCCGAGGAAAAACGCTCATGTAGGTTTGTCTTGATGTCTAAAGCTCTATCTCGCCATACGATAAGGTTTTCCTACATGCTCATAACCCTATGAGGGAAATCCAGCGCCATCACCATAATAATAAATCATATTAAAGTCCTATGTAAATAGGTAATTATACAGAGAGTAGGACTAGGTTTAAACATTTACCAATTACAGGCAGCTCGGCATACAAAATATTTCAAATCAATTGGCGACGGAGCCGGATTTCCCTCTAATTGAGCGTGTAGGAAAACCATCTTGCCTTTGAGCCTCGGAAGAGTTTCAGGTGATTACTGGGGAAACCTACACGAGGCCATCACCATCATATGAACTTTCAACATGCTGTAATGCCTACAGTAATAATAATAATAATAATCAATTTACTCCTGTATAGATAAATTTAAATGAAATAGATACATCAACTGGATAATTCGGTCATTATTATCATTTTTGTATCATTTAAGTGTGACAATTGTAGGCGAAACTATATTATGCACTTAATACAATAATATGATCATATCTGTTCAAATACCAATCAATTGCAATACCTGTGTGTGATACTTAGAACACTTCAACTTCAAATACAATGTGGATCAGAATTTTTACGAAAGATTTTGGGTTTGATCCACTACGAAAATTGGTCGGGCCGGGCTTCGGCCCGATATCCGAAATTCGTTTTTTGGGGATATTTCAGATTTCTATTTTCTCGCCGCATAAGAATTCGGCCGTGTGGTCTAGTAGTATGATACTCGCTTTGGGTAGCGAAAATCAGGATAACTTGATTTAAGTATGCGAGTGGTCCAGGGTTCAATTCCCTGCTCGGCCCTTTTTTGCTTACAATCACAACGTTTTTATATATAAGTTATATATAAATTTTCTTTGTCTATTTACTCTATATATATCTATATATATATTGCTAAAAGACATGTAAAAAATTAAAGATAGAGTGCCAGCGACGTGTTAATAAGCTCTATACAGTTACCTTCTGCACCCATTTCATCAGAAAATGACAATGGCTTGTACATAAGTAAATAAAGATTTGTCTGTGTCACGTGATGATCACGTGTGAGTTTTTGCAAAGAAAAGATGGCCGTGTGGTCTAGTAGTATGATACTCGCTTTGGGTAGCGAAGGACAGGTAAACCTGGCTTTCTGTTTAGTTTCAGTGTGCGAGTGGTCCAGGGTTCAATTCCCTGCTCGGCCCTAGAAAAATAGCTAAATGCGTGCGCTTGTGTTGTATATCAGTATATGATATCGTATACGTATCAATTGCATTTTTTTTGCTACATGTACATGTATCGCTAGTTGTAGCCAGCTCTGATTTTTAATTTTATATATATATATTTCACATGTACAGTTGCAATATATTTATATATAAAGAATAATTAATATACATATATATATATATCACATATGCATCTCAACTATACATCTCAGATTAATTCCTAGTATCCGGCATATGCTTACATAATAAGGCGCGGTAGCATTACCAAGAACCAGCCTAATAAAGTAAATGAAAAAGAAAAGAACAAATAGGGAACAACATTCTCAGACCACCAAAACCATTACTTGAATACCAAAAAGACACACCCCAGTCATCCATCGAACTGCAACATCGAATGCCATTTTTCTCTCTCCCATCTCGAAATGAATGTTACTACCATTACCGCGCCGCACGGAACCGAAATTTCAGGTAAGAGATCAACTGAGACAAAACTGATACGGTCACGTGCCCCCTGAGAATTTTATATTTTGCAATTGGAAAACCTGGCCAACAGATCATTCCACCATTTCAATAGGCTGATAGATGGGATACATGTTAGCAGTCATTATAATAGGTATTGCCAGAGATGAATAAAGATGAAAAATAAAATAGTTTACATTTTGCGACCGGCTTAACCGAACGTACAAACCCTAACCCAGAAGTATACGATGATAGACAACCATGCGAAACCGGGGTTTACTTTATTTTTTGGCCGAGTCAATAGGAGAATACGTACATAGACTGGACGTCGGTAAATGTTGTTGCAACGTCAGCTTTTGTTAGTGCTTCCCCCTAACTCACCAACACCACCACATTTAAAAAAAAAAGTTGACATTCCTGTCACAGCTCTTTTATTATAAAAATTTCTTTGAGTCTTTTTTCTTCAGGTAATAGGGTTGTTCTAAAAGGTAAGTAAAAGTCCGGTTTAGTCCATATAAATGACTTGATAGCTAATTTGTGCAGAGAAATGACAGAAGAATCAGCATCATTGGCACAAGCGCTCATGGCAAAGCATGGAGAAGAAGAAGTAGCCGAAGAAGTCCCATCAACAACCAAAAGCAGCAGCACTACTAATGGAGGAGGACAAAAGTCTTCATTTGACATCAAGTCTATGGATGCATTCCCAACGTTAGGGAACTCAGCTACCAACGGACAAAAGCCAAGCATGAGCGGAGGTGCTTGGGGAAAGCCAACTGGCCGAGCCTCCCCAGCCGGATCAGCAACTGCAGCACGTTCTAACTCAATGGAAGATGTCTTCACCCTCCAGAGATCGCAGCAACAAGCTGGAGCCAGAAAAGGTCTATCCGAGGCTGTGGCTAAGGCCAAGAAGGCATTTGGAGTCACAATTGATTGTTCTACTAGTAAAGCGACTGGGAACATTTCATTTGTCATAAAGGGAGCACCAGAACAAGTCCAACGGGCAAAAAGATCCGTGCTCAGAGAACTGTCTCTCAAGATGGTTAAGAAAGTCCCAGTCCCTGCATCAGTTCGTGGTGCTATCATTGGGCCAAAGGGGTCTACGTTAAAGCCTATCATTGAAAAGAGTGGGGCCCAGATTCAAGTTGCTCGGGACGAAGTCGAGGTTATCGAAGATGAGGACGAGGAGAGAACAGTTGATGTTACCATAGAGGGAGACGAAGAAGGTATTCAAGTGGCTACCAAGGAAATCATGGCTATTATAGCAGAACGCATAAAAGATCTGACAACTAAAATCTCAAATATTGATGCTAAATATTATCCATTTATTATTGGTCCAAATGAAGCTCAGCTCAATGCATTCACACAGGACAAAGATATTAAGGTGTCTGTACCAGAGAACGATGGTCCTATAATAATATCCGGAGAACGAACTGCTGTTATTGAGACCAAGGGTGCAATTGAACATTTTGTCAAAAATGTGATGAGTACTTATCAAACCACCACTCATGCAATTCCAAAGGTCAAGCACAAGTTCTTATCGGCCAAGAAGGTATTTGATGAGACATCCACCGCCGTATATTTCCCTGATGCATCTGATCCTTCTGATGTTGTTCAATTATATGGCCACAGTTCCAAACTGAAGGAAGCCAAAGACGCACTTGTTAAACAAGCCAACAGTCTCCAGATTATGACCTTGGACATCTCTAGGGCTCACGGTAAATCAATCCCACACGCCAGGAACTTGGCTATCTTCTTCAAGCGATGCGGAAAGTTTATTCCAATCGAAAAGCAACATAATGTCAAGATCTCAATCCCCTCTCTGAACCGATTGTATTCTCCAAATGTTGCTGACGTTACATTGGAAATTAATGGCACTGATGCTGAAAACATCAAGGAAGCTAAAAAGAGTTTGGTTGCTCTGGTTAATGGCTATACTCCAGCTTTGGTTAAGAATGTTGATGACTTGGATCCATTCTTTTTCTCACACATTGTTCGTGCTTCCAAGGGCATCAAGCAAGAACATTTTGTTGAGGTCTTAATTCCTGAGGATACTAAGGTCACTAACCAAGTGATTTTGGTTTATGAAGGAAATCCTGATCAAGATGAAGAAGATTTTGCGCCTGGTGAGGCCGAAATCAGGGAAACATTGGACAAGGTTGATAAGAGTTTTGAAGATATCCGAACCAAACAAAAGAATATCATCTCACAGGTCTTGCGAGATATTCCTCAAGAAAATCACAAATATGTCACTGGTCCAAAGAATACAACCTTAAATGCAATTTTGCGCGGAGAACCACATGTCTCTGTTATCCTCGGAATCCCTGAAAACACCGTCTTAGGATATGATGATTCTCTTGGATTGACTAAGGATACTATTTGGGTTCGTGGTGTAAAGGCCGAAGTTGACCGCGTTTCTAAGGAGATTGCTGAAGTCGTTGAAGAATCCAAAAATTACGAAGTCCTGTCACAATATACTACCGAATTTGATTTCCCAGTGGAACACATCAACAAGTTGATTGGTAAACAAGGATCTAATTTGATGAAGCTCCGTGAAGAATTTGGAGTTAAGATTGATGTTGACGAACAAGGACATGGTGTCGTCAAGGGAATCAAGAAGAATGCCGAAGAAGCCAAGGCTCGTATACTTCAACAAGCCAAAAAGGCAAAGGATGAAGTTGTTTTGCATCTGGACATTCCTAATGAACATCACGCTACCCTTATTGGTCAAGGTGGTAAACTTGTCAAGCGTCTTGAAGATAAGTATAATGTGAGAATTCGATTCCCTCGTGAGAATGGTTATGGTAACGGTGATTCGAAGGACGTCCCTGCTCACAAGGATGAAGTTGTTGTTAAGGGACCATCATCTGGTGCTAAACACACTAAAGAGGAATTGATGGATCTTTTCAAGTGGGAAGTTGATCACAGTTACACCGAAACCATTAAAGTTCCAGCCAAGGCTCTTCCACGTATCATTGGAAGACAAGGTGAATACATTAATGAAATTAAGGACAACACTGACACTAAGATTGATGTGCAACAAGAAGAAGACGAAAAGGCTGAAAAGGTTGACATAGTAATTGTTGGCACCAAGTCTGGTGTCAAGAGCGCTGTTGAATCTATTCAAGTCGTTGCTAAGGAAATCGAAGATACCGTTACTGAAGAAGTTAATGTTGATCCAAAATACCACAGATGGTTAATTGGACCAGGAGGTTCAGTCATGAGAGAAATTATCTCTAAGGCAAGTGGTAAACATGAAGACGAAACTTTTAACTCCCGAATGATCAACATTCCAAAGGCTGGCTCCAATGATCCGGTAATCAAGGTTACCGGTAATAAGAAGGTTGTTGCCAAGATTGTTAAGGCCATTAGAGAGATTGTTTCCGAAAAGGAACAGCAAGTTGAAGAGGTCATTCCAGTTGATATTGAAAGACACCGATACTTGATCGGACCTGGTGGACTCTTCAAGCGGGAATTAGAGGAAGAACACAATGTCAGCATTCAAATTCCTCGTCAGAACAGTGGTGATGATAAAGTTAAAGTTTCTGGCATGCCACAAGCCGTTGAATCTGCCAAGCAAAAGATTCTTGAATTGACTGCCAATCCATACAAAGCGGAGGTTTTAGTCCCAAGACGTCTTCATGCCGGTGTTGCTGATAGAGGAACCTTTATCAGAAAGCTCCAGGCTGATTTTAACGTCAAAGTTGAACACGGTAGAGGCAATCTTCCAAAGAGTGTTCCAAACAGCCGATCTGCACCACCTCCAGAAGCATTTGGCACAACTCTCATCACTGATGATGAAAGTGCGGCCAAGATGAAATGGACAGTCCTCAAGGATGTCCCACAGGTGGACACCATGGACAACATTTGTATCCCATGGAAGTTGAAGGGTGAGGAAGATGCTTGTCAGAAAGCTAAGGAGCTGATTGAGAAGACTATTGAGCAAGTTGCTAAGCATGACAGTACTGGGTATTTGTGGCTCGCAGATCCAAGTCGATACAAATTATTGATTGGTGCTGGAGGATCTCAAATCAATGCAATTCGTAGTGAATCCGGCTGCTCTATCACTGTTCCAAAAGCCGGAGCTAACGCTGAAAAGGAAGTTATTACTCTGCGTGGTGATGAAGACCAATTGAATAAAGCTAAAGAACTAATTCTTCAAACCATAAAGATATAAGACTAAAAATGGAAAAAACAAAAAGAGAAAAAAAAAAGATTTTATGTAAATATGAAAACCTGAAATATAAGTTTGTTTGGAATAATTGGGAGCTTTGCATCAGTAATTTGCAAACTTGCACGCCTTACACGCAGCTATACTTTAAAATAAGGTACTAAGGGAGTTAGAACAGTATATATATGTATTCCTCAGTAGAATGGATATACCTAGTACTAATGCCTGCCATCCACAAGGAAACTGGTCCGTCACTGCTTATTTTATTATGTCATTGGCGGAGAAAGAAGAGCGTAATTGAGAATTAAATCAATTGGAGAACTACAGTGCTCTTTTATGCAATTCAATTCTGCCACTTTTCTTTTGTGATACACCTAGAAATATCCAAAATTCACATTGCAAATAGTTGCCATGGGATGTACAACCTGAATTACCTTTCGTTAGAACGTCATCTCATTTCAATTAGATATATACGAACTGCCATTCTAATATTAGTTGGTCGGGATCTGTGCCCCCAACAACCCCACTATGTAATCCCGGCCGGTGTCAGCTAATTCGACAGCCCGTGTATTTCCGACCTGCTATGCACCGGCCTTAACGGAGTAATTGAAATTAAGGGTTAATGGATTAGGGCGTAGGAAGTTTGCATATGCAAAAGCATAATTTTTACGGAATGACGGATTATAAAACGTTCCGACGAGAGGATTTAAGGTCCGGCAATACCGTTTAATTGACGGCCTGCCGATCGTCCGAGCTGGGATCGGTGGACCGAAGCTGACAAAACATTACACTTTTTCACTAAGCCACACTCATCTTGGCAAGTAAAGGCATAGGGGAGTTGAAATGGAATTACCAAGCAAAATCAAAAGTCTCAGAAGCAAGCAAGAGTTCACCAAAGCTATAGCCAAAGGCGAGTCGTTTGTGGTTTTCTACGAATATGGCCATCTCGACAATCTGTTCGCTAGGGATATGGTTGAAAACTTTCCACAAGATTACCCCGGGTTGAAGGTCTACAAATTGGATTTCAATGACGCCATGGATGTTCCATTGTCGTACAGAATTATGAAGATGCCAACATGTTGCTTATTCAGAGATGGAGAATTAGTTCGTTACATAGAAGGAGTCCATGAACGGGAGTGCCGGGAATTAATTGAATTGGGGAAATGAGCCTTCTGAATTTATTTATATACATATATATATATTGTACAATTAATCAATTGCCATTTGACGCTTGACGTACGACAAAGACCTCTAACGAATTAATTATGCCCTGACTTACCGCATCTCGAGTGTTTAATTATTATTCGATTGGCATTCCTGGAGCCAGCCAGCTTAACTCATCGCAGCTTATCTGATCTGATTTCACGTACTGGGAAAAAAACGGAGCTATAGCGAGCCAGCCTCCCGATGAACTGGGATATAGCCAAGTTCAGCCATGTTGCCCCTAATCAAAGAATCAATAAATTCCTGCTTTGGAATCGATCGACCTGCCATCTGCAGCCACATCCCACGTTGCCAGGACAACAACTTCAGGTCTGGACTTACGAAGTTTCGGCGAACCGATATGCACTACCGTTTCGAATACGAGGATAAAGTGGATATAAGTACAAGAAGGAAGACAGAGAAGCGCAAGATATAGAGTTGATCGCAGTAAATCATTGAGATCCAAAGGTGGGTTTTCGGGGTCTTAGATCTGGACTCTCTGAAAAAACATCTTGTTTTGAATCTTCGTTCATTTGTTTTAGATGCCACCGGCGATTCTTTGTTTTCCGGTACCGACAACGTGAGGTCGGTCGGCCGATGTTTTTAAATAGCGGGATCTGCATTCGGGTTGCCGATTTCGATAAATTTTGGTAAGGATCGACACGGACAAGGACGAGTTGATATAAAAGGAATTTTCAATCCTGCAGAATAGATCTTTTGAACGGAAAACAACAGAATGAACCCTGAAGAGAGGACTAATTCAGTCGTCGACAAGGATGGGGAGAAGTATTATGACCCTCCCCAAGCGTATTTGGCTGGGTCCCCTGAGATGAACAATGATGATAACAACCGGGTCGTTCCTTTAGACGACCCTGAGAACAATGATACCACTTCCACAATTTCTCATCAGCTCTCGAGAGTGATGTCTAGACCGGATACAATGGAAAGAATAGAATCATTGTCCCGTGTGATGTCCACACGAACCAAGAAGGATGGCAAGCTGGAGATTGACCCTGAAGATTTTGATCTCCGGGTGGTCCTTGATGCCATTCGAACCAAGGCGTTGGAGCAAGGACACGAAATGAACAGAACCGGTGTTTCTTTCAAGAACCTCACTGTTCAAGGTGTTGACGCGGGTGCTTCGTATGGACCCAGCGTGTATGAATTGATCCGTTCAATTGTCACCTTGCCCAAGACTTTGATGTCCATGCGGAAGCCTCCTTTGCGTAACATCATTGAGGATTTCAATGGTGTCGTCGAGGCTGGAGAAATGCTCTTGGTCCTGGGTCGACCAGGTGCCGGGTGTTCCTCCTTTTTGAAGACCATGGCAGGTGAAATCGATCAATTCAGAGGCGTGTCTGGCGAAATCTCTTATGATGGTGCCAGCCAGGCTGATATGTTGAAGCATTTCAAGGACGATATTATTTACAACGCCGAACGTGAGTATAACCAACGACAACCAACCAACCTTTAGTTTATTATTATATGATTGATTGCTAACCAAAATTTTTCTAGTTGATGTCCACTTCCCCCATTTAACTGTCGAGGAAACATTGAGATTCGCCATTGGATCTAGAACCCCAAGATTAAGATTAGACAACATGTCTCGTAAGGAATACCAGGACATGATGCTAGAACTCTTGGCCACCGTTTTCGGTTTACGTCACACCTACAAGACTAAGGTCGGTAACGACTATGTTCGTGGTGTGTCCGGTGGTGAAAGAAAGAGAGTGTCTATTGCCGAGGCATTGGCCGCTAGAGGCACAATTTACAGTTGGGATAATGCCACAAGAGGTTTGGACGCTTCTACCGCTTTGGAGTACAACCAGGCCATTAGAGCAGCAACCAACTTCTTGGACAACGTTGCAATTGTTGCAATTTACCAAGCCGGTGAAAACATCTATAAGCTTTACGATAAGGTCACCGTTGTCTACAACGGCAAGCAAGTCTATTTCGGTCCTGCTGATGAAGCTAAGGAATACTTTGAACGTATGGGTTGGGCTTGTCCACCAAGACAAACCACCGCTGAATTCTTGACTGCGGTGACCGATCCTAATGGTAGAGCCGCTAAGGAAGGTATGGAAGATAGCGTTCCAAAGACGGCAGAAGAATTTGCTCAATATTGGAAGAACTCGCCAGAATACGCCAAGTTGATTGGCCAAATTGACGAGTACAATAACAAGAGTTCTGCAAAGGAGACCTTGGATAGATTCCATTCTATCAAGACTGAAAAGAAAATGAAGAATCAACGTGCCAAATCTCGTTACATGATTACCTATGGTGCGCAATTGAAGCTTGCAATTATAAGAGGTTTCCAAAGAGTCAAGGGTGATGCCGCCTACACCTATACTAATGTTACAGGTAGTATCATTCAAGCCTTGATCATGGGATCTTTGTATTACAACATTTCTGACACAACTACTGGTGCCTTCTCTCGTGGTGGTATTATTTTCTTCGCTCTTCTGTTCAATGCATTGTCCGCCTTGGCAGAAATTGCCCATTCGTTTGACCATCGTCCTATTTTGATGAAGCAAAAAACATACTCATTCTACCATCCATCCGTCGAAACCTTCGCTTATCTCTTGTCCGATTTCCCTACCAAGATTACAACCATGGTTTGTTTCTGTATTATCATCTATTTCCTGTCAAGTTTGACAATTACAGCAGGTCAATTCTTCCTGTTCTTGTTAATTGTTGTGACGGCATCATATTCCGTCATGGCATTTTTCCAAGCTATCGCCGCATGGACTAAGGATGCCTCGACAGCGAACTCCATTGCTGGTATCTTTGTCCTGCTTTTGTCTGTTTATACCGGTTATATGATCCCTACGAATAAGATGCACCCTTGGTTCCGATGGATTAATTGGCTAGACCCACTTGCCTATGGTTTCGAAGGTTTAATGGCGAATGAATTCCACGGCCGTGAAATGCCGTGTGACTTGCTCGTTCCTTCTGGTCCTGGTTATGAAAATATCACCTCCGCAAACCAAGTCTGTTCTTTCAAGGGTGCAAAGCCTGGTGACTTGATGGTTGATGGTAATGACTATATTGAGGCAGCCTTCCGATACACTTGGGATCACTTCTGGAGAAACTTTGGTATTATTATTGGATTCTGGATTTTCTTTACCGCTATGAACGCTATTGGTACAGAATTTTTGAGACCTGTTTCTGGTGGAGGTGACGTACTCTTGTTTAAGCGTGGCCACATGCCTGATAAGGACGAAATGGCTGAAGGTAGAGTTGCAAGTGAAGAGGAATTGGCTCAAGCTCTTCCTCATGCTCAGGATAATGCAGAGCGTGAAGTGTTCAGTTGGCAACATGTTGACTACACTATCCCTCTAGATGGTGGCCATCGTCAATTACTCTGTGATGTTCAAGGTTATGTCAAGCCAGGTACAATGACTGCGTTAATGGGAGAATCCGGGGCTGGTAAGACTACTTTGCTCAATGTTCTCTCTCAACGTATCAATTTCGGTGTTATTACCGGTGATATGTTGGTTAATGGTAAGCCAATTGATGCCTCATTCCAAAGGAGAACCGGTTACGTTCAACAACAAGATTTACATCTTGCTGAGGCGTCAGTAAGAGAATCCCTTCAATTTGCTGCTAGATTGCGTCAGCCAGCCAACGTTCCAGATGCTGAAAAGATGGAGTATGTTGAAACCATTATCAAGTTGCTTGGTATGCAACATTATGCCGAGGCACTTGTTGGCGCCATGGGACGAGGTTTGAATGTTGAACAGAGAAAGAAGCTTTCTATTGGTGTTGAATTGGTCGCAAAACCAGCCTTATTGCTGTTTTTGGATGAACCAACTTCTGGTTTGGATTCTCAATCTGCTTGGTCTATTGTTTCTTTTATGCGTTCCTTGGCTAATGCCGGACAAGCTATTCTTTGTACCATTCATCAACCTTCTGCTACTTTATTCGAAGAGTTTGATAGATTGTTGTTGTTGAAGAAGGGTGGTAAAACTGTCTATTTTGGTGAAATTGGTGAGAATTCTCACACTTTGATTAGCTACTTCGAAAGACAAGGTGCCAGAAAGTGTTCTCCAAGCGAAAACCCTGCTGAATACATCTTGGAATGTATTGGTGCTGGTGCCACTGCTCACGTTCAAGATGATTGGTATGATATTTGGACTAGATCAGAAGAGTGCCAAACATTGACCCAGGAAATTGACCAGCTTCAAAGAGAACTTGCCGCTAAACCAGTTGCCGAAGTTGAAGCTCACTTGAAGAGGAAGTTTGCTGCAAGCTGGTTTACGCAATTTTGGAATGTCTACAGACGTACACAAATTCAGTTCTGGAGATCTCCTCAATACATCATGGCTAAATTTATGCTTATGATTGTTGGTGGTTTGTTCATTGGTTTCACTTTCTGGGATATCGACACTACGACAACTGGTATGCAAAATGCAATGTTCGGTGTGTTTTTGATTCAAGTTTTGTCTGCTCCACTCACAAACCAAATCCAAGTTCACACTGTTGATTCCAGAGAGTTATATGAGGTCAGAGAATCTTCATCAAATACTTTCCACTGGAGTTGCATGCTTCTCTCACAATATTTCACTGAAATGCCTTATCACATTGTCTTTTCCACTCTTCTCTACTGCTGCTTCTACTTCCCAATCAAATACGATACTAGTGCAAGGGTTGCTGGATACTTCTATTTCATCTATTGTATCCTCTTCCAATTCTACTATGTGTCTTTTGCCTTGTGGGTTGTATATTTCTCTCCTGATGCAGCTTCAGCCTCTATTATCAGTTCGGTTTTATTCTCTTTTATGATTGCTTTCTGTGGTGTCGTCCAACCTGTCTCTCAAATGCCTGGATTCTGGACCTTCATGTACAAGGTGTCACCTTACACTTACTTCATTCAGTCCTACATGGGAATTGTTTTGCATGATCGACCTGTTCACTGTTCGCAGGAAGAACTTAACGTTTTTGAACCTCCAAGTGGTATGACTTGCAAAGAGTTCGCTGGGCCATTTGTTAAAGCTGTTGGCGGTTACCTTGCTAATGAGGATGCTACTTCTAACTGTGAGTTCTGCCAATTTAAGATCGGTGATGAATATTTGGCCACTATTGGGGTCTCATATTCTTACAGATGGAGAAATGTTGGTTTCATGTGTGCCTATATTCTCTTCAACGTTGCTGCTATGTTGACTATGTACTACTTGTTGAGAGTCAAGGTTTGGGCTCCTCCAAAGATCCTTGAAAAACTCAAGAAGAAGAAGGTTAAGGAAGAGCCTACACAAAGCATTTACACTGAACAAGCGGGTGACGAAGAAAAGGTTTTCAACAGACGCCCAAGTGAAGTAAACCCAGGAACAGGGGCAACCTCTTCTTCCAAGAGTCTTGAAGGAGGTGCTTGATTGAAGCCCAGAAGCAAAAAAAAAAGAAAAAAGAAAAATAAATAAGTTGATACCATTCTAAATAATATTTAACCGTTAACATAATAATATCCAGTTTTAATTTATCCGTTTTCCTAGAGCCATAGCAGCAGTTTGTTTATATTTGTTTTGTTTACTGATTGCAGCCGCATTCAGATCGGCATCACGATAACGTTTTTCAGGATGGCAGCAATGGTTATCAACAAAGACAACATGGTGAAATTGTTAGAGTATTTGAGCGAACTATTATTTTCTCAAGTTCCATTACTTCAGGGAATTGGAGATAAGAGCAGAGTTGCCATCATAGGTGGAGGGGCGGGTGGAGCATCTGCTGCTTATCATTTAGCTGGAATAACCGACAGTTTGGAGATCACGCTTTTCGAGCGGAATGCATATATTGGGGGAAGGGTAGAAAACATTGAAATTGAAGGAATAAATGTTGAACTGGGAGCATCCATATTTGTAGATGCGAATTATATCTTACGGGACTCTGCGGAGAAATTCAATTTAACGGTTGTAACGGATGAAAAAAAGAACGGAGATGACAAAGCATTTGGAATGTGGAATGGCCAGCAAGTTGCATTTGAAATGGATTGGCCAGAAGGGAAATTTTGGAAGTCGTATACAGTTCAATTGGCGAGGAAATTTGGCATTATGTCACCCTTTAAAGCAAACAGGTTGAAAAACCGTGCAGTTGATAGCTTTTTAGAGTTGTATAAAGAACCATTTTCAACGTGGGAAGATATTGACGCTTTAGTTGAACGTTTGAACCTTCAGAAATTCACCAACATCAGCGCAGACCAGTGGCTCTCAGCCCATTCTGTTAGTACAGAATACAGGGAATTATTTTTGCAGGGACTGGCTAGGGTGAACTATGCAAATAATCTAGATTCCGTCCATGCATTAGCGGGAGCTGTTTGTATGACAGCAGAGGAGGGAACCCGCAGCATTAAAGGGGGAAATAATCAAATATTCCAAGAAATGGTAGAACGATCGAATGCCCTAGTTAAATTGAACAGACCGGTGACAGAATTGAAACATTTAAGAGATGGCAGGTGGTTGATTGATAGAGAAGATGTTTTTGATTATGTGGTCATCGCATCACCGCTGAAATATACTGGCATAGCGATACACCCACCTTTAGACAACAAGCTTGTAGAACCAGAGTATGTCAGGTTGAACGTATACTATGCTTCCATAGCGGAGCAAATGACTGGAGAATATTTTGGGACCAACAAATCGTATTCAACGTTACTGACTACTACACTACCACCTCTTAGGTCTCCAAGTTTCTATTCACTTTCACATATTGCCACGACTGCCAATGGCAATCAGCTCTACAAATTTTTTTCAAAAGATGAGCTAAGTGACCGTGAAATGGGGAACATATTGGGTGGCCGCGTAGTGAGCAAATATCATCGCGTGTGGTATAGCTACCCAGAAATGCAGCCTGTGGCAGCGTTTTCTTCTCCAGTCGAATTAGCCCCGAATCTCTTTTACACGTCCGGGATCGATCCTTTCATTTCAACCATGGAAACAAATGCCTTGGCTGGTAAAAATGTAGCCTCTCTGATTGGAGACAAGTTGTTGAACAAAGAAAGTACTTGAATGTTTCTATGTAAGCTATTGAAACGAAATATTTATTGAATTTTCTGTATCTAAGATTTACAACGCCAGCCAATTTTTGGAAGGTCAGTGTTGGTATATTATTTTTTGGAGTCAAATGCCATACTTAATAATGTCTCCGGTAATACCAATCGTATTAGAGAAAGCATGTACAGACTATATCCACCTTCATTGTGTCTTTTATCGTGCGCTCAACTTCCCAGTAGTGATATTAAAGACCGCAGATCTGAGCCGCACATATAGATTGTTTTAGATGATCGCGATCAGTAAAGATATAAACAAACATTGGAATAGAAAAAAACGGATAGCGACAGTTGAGATTTATAAACGGCCAAGAATATATGGTACAGCCTCAATAGAGGGAGGTTCACAGGGTATAAAAGATCGGGAGGAAAGGGGTGTGATTGACGTAGAAGTAAGTAAGGGGCTGAAATATGCAGGGACAGGGGGATTTCTGATTTTGGTATATTTTTCAATCTAATTATGTAAGTGATTAAATATTATTTTAGCAAGAATGAACAAACCATTGAGGCCAAATTCTCAATGATAGCAGAAGATGCATAAGTGGTCCCAGATCTTGGCCGATGCGGGCGTTTTTATAGGATGTACCAACACGGTGGCTATCTTGACAGTTGATCCCAGATCTTGGAATGTGGAGCGGAAATTGGCAGGCATACTTGTCGATCTGTTTGTCATTAAATATAGGAGGCGGACGTTAACACGATCATGAATTCGAAGTTGATATCTTTACTCTACCTTCGAGAATATGCTGCCTCATAGTGGTAGAGATAAGTTCGGCAATGGTGTTTCTAGAGAGCCATTGGTTCCACCAACGGACATACATCCGAGGCGGAACTCGGAAGAGACTTTTATCTTCGATAATGAGGAGTATAACGATTTAGAAGACTCAGATGAATATGACCGCGTGGCCCAAAAGTTGAATAGATCAGTCCAGCTAGATGAAGACGCTGCACAAAAGTTGGAAATCTTAACCAGACAAGTATCCAATTCAAACTCCAGTACTTGGAGCGCAGCAAGACAGCATAAAAGCCGTAAGGGCTTTGATTTCGCAGAGGTGTTATCAGAATCGGTACGAAGAATGGATAAGGAAGGCATGGAATTGAATCATGTTGGGGTCAGCTTTACTGGTTTAACTGTTAAAGGATATTCCAGGGACTCAGATTACGCAGCTTCAGTGAGTAGACCGTTTAGTATTTCCAATTTGGGCAACAAACCTCCTCTGAAGAATATTATCTCAGGATTTGATGGATTGGTTGAAGCTGGGGAAATGCTCATGGTGGTAGGAAGACCAGGTTCCGGTTGTACAACATTCCTGAAGACATTGGCTGGTGAAATTGACCAATTTAAAGATGTACAAGGAGACATTGAATATGACGGAATTCCTTTCGAGAAAATGCTAAAGTATTTTAAATCTGACATCATCTATAACAGCGAGGGTAAGTTCATTTATTCATTTCCGCCACTGCTTTCTGCATTATGCTAACATATTTTATAGAGGACTTGCACTTCCCTCATCTGAATGTTTCTCAAACAATTAAGTTTGCAATTGCTTCCAGAACACCAAGGACAAGATTTGGAACTACCACGAGGGGCCAATATCAACAGAACCTCTTAGATTTGTTTTCGACTGTCTTCGGCTTGAAACATACACACCATACAAAAGTCGGGAATGAATACGTCCGAGGAGTATCTGGAGGAGAGCGAAAACGAGTCTCCATTGCCGAAGCTTTGGCAGCTAGAGGAACAATGTATTGTTGGGATAATTCAACAAGAGGTTTAGATTCTTCAACTGCATTGGAATACGCACAAGCAATTCGAGCTTCAACAAATATTTTAAGGAATGTGTCCATCGTGGCAGCCTATCAAGCGAGTGAAAACATATTCAATTTATTTGATAAGGTGACTGTATTATATTCTGGCCAGCAAATTTATTTCGGACCTATATATGAGGCCAAAGGTTACTTTGAAAGAATGGGGTACTACTCCTTACCTCGACAAACAACCATGGAATTTCTGACCTCGGTCACTGACCCTACAGGCAGACATATAAGACCTGGTTATGAGGACATCACACCACAAACAGTTGAAGAGCTGGTGGCTTATTGGAAGGAATCACCGGAATATAAATCTCTTCTTGATCAAAGATCAAAGTACAATTATTTTGTAAACCCTGTGAATACACTTCATAGGTTTAGAAACGTCAGATCGCGAGAAAAAATGAATAATCAGAGAACATCTTCGAAATATCTATTGACGTATTTTTCACAATCAAAACTAGCCATTATTCGAGGGTTTCAAAGAATAAATGGTGACCGGGCATATACAATTACCAGGATAATTGGATGCATCATCCAGGGAGTTGTGATAGGGACATTATTTTACAATACATCAAAAAGTACATCTGGTGCTTTTTCTAGGGGCGGGCTCCTGTTTTATGCATTGTTATTCAACACGCTCTCAGCGATTGCCGATATTCCAATTGCCTTTGAAAACAGAGGGATTATTCTCAAACAGAAGGGTTATTCTTTTTACCATCCCTCCGTGGAAGCCATCCAAAATATTCTGGGCGATGTTCCAATTCGTATTATATTGGTAGGCGTGTTTTCGGTCATCTTTTATTTCATAGCAGGCTTGAGGAGTTCTGCTTCTGCTTTCTTCGTCTATTTTTTATTTTCCCTTATTTCAACATTATGCATGAGTACTTTCTTTCAAATGATATGTGCCATGGTGAGGAATGTATCTCCAGCCAATTCGCTATCTGGAATAGGTATAAGTGCCCTGATCATCTATACAGGATACATGATTCCAACGTTCAGTATGCATCCGTGGTTCCGGTGGATCAATTATATCAACCCAATGGCGTATGCGTTTGAATCCATCATGTTGAATGAATTCCACGATGATAATATGAAATGTGACATTGTCGTTCCTAGTGGTCCTGGCTATGAGAAAGTATCACCGACATATCAAGTATGTGCTTTCAACGGTGCTGTTGCAGGACAACCAACTGTCTCTGGCGACCGATATCTAAGTACCCAATATGATTATAATCATGATCATCTATGGAGGAACTTAGGAATATTATTGGCATTTTGGGCTTTTTTTGCAGTGGCTCAGATCATCTTTACTGAATACCTGAAACCTGACAGCAACAAGAGCAATTCTATCAGATTTAAAAGGCCAAAAAACCATGGGGAGCCAGAGGTCAAAAGACGCTTCAGTGATACAACTCAATTTTTCAACAAAGAGCATCTAGTTGATAGTTTGTTTTCTTGGAAGCACATCAATTATTCTATTCCGGTTAAAAAGGAAACGAGGACTCTTCTGGAAAATGTTGACGGTTACGTTGTTCCCGGTAAATTGACCGCTTTAATGGGTGAATCTGGTGCAGGAAAGACGACATTGTTAAATGTGCTTTCCCAGAGATGTAAGATCGGAACTGTCAGTGGCGATATCCTAGTTAATGGTAAACCAATTGACGGTAATAACCTTAGACGTTTAACAGGTTATGTTCAACAACAAGATGTTCATATAGCGGAATGCACTGTCAGGGAATCATTGGTGTTTGCAGCCCGCCTTCGACGAGCCGCCGATGTTCCAGATGAAGAGAAGCTTGATTACGTCGAAAAAATAATCGACTTGTTAGATATGAACGCATATGCTGAGGCAGTTGTCGGAAGCGGGTTAAGTGGTGAACAGAAGAAGAAGTTGTCTATTGGGGTCGAATTGGTTGCAAAGCCATCCCTTTTATTATTCCTAGATGAACCAACTTCTGGACTTGATTCACAATCTGCGTGGGCTATTGTCAAATTATTGCGTTCCTTAGCTGATTCAGGACAGGCCATCTTATGTACCATCCACCAACCTTCTGCCACGTTATTTGAACAGTTTGATAGGTTACTACTCTTGGCAAAGGGAGGTAAAACGGTGTACTTTGGCGATATTGGTAAAAATTCATCTACAGTTTTGGATTACTTCACAAAGAACGGGGCAAGACCGTGCTCTATCAACGAGAATCCAGCAGAATATATCTTGGACACTATTGGTGCTGGTGCAACTGCAACTACTCGTCAAGATTGGCCCAGACTCTGGAACAGTTCTCATGAATGTAGAGTGATCAGGCATGAGATTGCAGATATTATGTTTGAAGTATCTCAAAATCCTGATAAGGAGCTGGAATCTCAAATGAATTCTCACAAGGGAGTGAGCTATTTCTACCAATTCAAGTTGACGCTTTGGCGGACTGGACTTCAATACTGGAGATCTCCTACCTATATTTATTCCAAGTTGATATTAATGACAGTGGTAGGATTATTTGCAGGACTCACATATTGGAAAGTTGGCGACTCCAAGGTTGACTTGAACAACGTGATGTTTGCAATTCTGTTGGTTTTGTTACTGTCTGCTCCTCTTTCAAATCAGATACAGGCCAATGTTTTCCCCAGTCGTGAAGTTTTCGAAGTTCGTGAAAAGGAATCTAATACTTTCCATTGGACGTTATTGCCGATTACACAATTTCTAGTTGAAATCCCTTATCATGTGGTGTTCTCAAGCTTAACATTCTGTTTATTCTACTTCCTGGGAGGCTACCAGACTGGTTCTAATGCTGGAATGTTTTATTTTGTTTATTGTGTGATCTTCCAACTATATTATGTGTCATTCTCGTTGCTGGTGATTTATCTATCTCCTGATGTTGCTTCAGCTGCCTCATTAACTTCGCTGCTCTTTACCTTTAAGGTAGCTTTTTGTGGAATTTTACAGCCACGGTCTCAAATGCCAGGATTCTGGACATTTATGTATAAAGTCTCCCCATATACATATCTCGTCCAATCTTTGGTGAGTGAGATTCTGCATGGCAAGCCGGTGGTTTGTGACCAGGATGAATATAACGTTTTCCAGCCTATGCCCGGATATACATGCCAACAATTTGCAGGATATTTTATCAAAGGATTTGGGGGCTATTTAAAAAACCCGGAATCAACCAAAGACTGTCAATATTGCCAATTCAGTGTGGGTGATGAATATTTGTTTCAATTGAATGCAAATTACAATGATAGATGGAGAAACATTGGATTCTTATTTATTTACATTATCTTCAACATCTGCGCCATGCTGGTATTGTACTATTTGGTCAGAATCATGAACCGGAATTCTATGAAACGAAAACCCCAGGAGGCTGGCGGTGACACGGAGCCTCACACTAGACAAAGTTCGGTAGCCACTCGGAGACGCAGTTCTGCGCCATCTGGTATTGAAATGTCTGCTTTACCTGCGATTTCCCCATATCCACCAGCTCGATAGTCCTGTACGACTATGAGTATATATATATATAGATTATTGAAAGTGAAATAAAAAATTCAGATCATCTTTCAAGGCGCGAGACCTGACAAAGTGAACGGGATCTGGCGTGATTAGTAGAAATTTATTTATACAAAAATCATGCAGGTATGTACAGAGAATATAATATATAATGATAGATCAGGTTGATTTTCCGTTCGCGGGGTTGGTTTTCTCTAGTTCGTAAGTTATACGTTCCATGGATCGGTATACCTTTGATTGGAGGTAAAAGCTTCCACTCTTTTCCTTGGAATTAGCGTTAAACAAATGTTCGTATTGCTTTTGAACAGCCTCCTTCGATAAATTACCAGGCTCGACATTAAGGATTTTGCAGGCTTCATCTAAGGACAAGCCACCAGTTCTTTCTCTAACAGCTGCGTTAGCTCGGTGACGAACTGATGCACTAGATGCTTGTTTGTATGCTTCGGCAAAGGCCTTTCCAAAGACCTGACCACCGGTCAAAACAACTCTCATTATTAATCTGTGTGCCATGATGATGTTGATGATAGTATTAAACGTATGACTTGGATTAGAACTGTTCACTCAATTTTCCAATTCTTTTTTTTATTTTCATTTTTTTTTTTTTTTTTTTTTTTTGGAAGGCTGGGACCGGTAATCCGTACCGGTGTCCCGATCCGAAAGTAAGCGCGGAAGTTTCTTTAAGTTTCTTTTTGCATAAGCTTGGTGCTGAGATATGCAGATGGTAGTATATCATGGTATAATAGTCCCTAGCTACTATTAAATCTTACTAGTGAGTGATATTCGTATTCCCAACTCACCTTGTAGTTCTCACTGGCCGAACCAAGGGCTCGATCTTGAATGTTCCAAGCTCGCTAGGGATTGAATTAGACGAGATGTCGGATTAGTGGCTATGCCCATTTCCAAAGTGGCTTATGGTATTGATTGATGCGATTGAGCATCTTGAGAATTGGCAGTAGTAGCATAACGGCGGGTTTCTGCTCTCGGGGACCGGACCCAGGCACTCCCCACAACTCTGGCTCGGGGTCAAGATTTTCCCCACATTTGTCAATTATGGCACAAGTGTGACAACGTTAGTGCATAACATAAATACAGAAACTGATTCTGTGTTATGCAGAACCACTATGAATTAATAGTTGGAAGACGAAGGGAAATGTGTAGAATGAAAGGGAAAAAAGGGATTTTTTTTTTTTTTCTTTTTTTTTTTTAAATGTAACAAAAAAAATTCACACACTTCGTCTCAATATCAACCACCAACTAACCATATATCAGAAAAACTGAAGCGCACAAAATATAATCTCTATGGAGACTAAAGTAATAGAAGAAGTGGGAGAGTCCCAAACTTCTTCTAGTAGTTATGGTCGTCGAGAGATATACGATGAAGACTCGGGAATTATCCTGTGCATTTGTGGGTTTGAAGAAGATGACGGTTTTACCATCCAGTGTGAACGATGTAACGTGTGGCAACATGCACAATGTGTTAATATTTCTGAGGACGAAGTGCCTGATATTTATTATTGTGATCAATGTGATAGAAACCCTAACCGAATTGTGGACATCAAAGCAGCAGTAGATAGACAGCAAAAGTTGAATCAGAAAGCACCAAAGCAACAAAGAGGTAAGAGAGGGGTTAGACAGAGTCAACAACAGAGCCAGCAGGAATCTGACACGACAGAGTTGGAGAATGGTAGTGAGGGTCCAAAGCTGACGTTGCCATCTGCACCACCAAAGCGTGGGAACAGAGGTAAACGATTAACTGTACAGTCGTCAAAGGAAGATGCAGCTAGTGAAAGTGATCATGATCAGGATATTTCAAAATATTTTATCTCTGCTTCATCATATAAATCCTTTTATGTGAAAATCGACGCCTGTCGGGTTTCAAGTCATGTGAAGGATAAGATAGAGCCTTACCTTGCCTCTAAAGCGTTAGAGCTCTGTCAAGACGATGATCAATGCTCATTTCTAACAACTCAAGAATTTGGCAACATAACACCTGCGAAGTTATCTGTCAAATTTGCTTATGAAAATCAAAAGCAAAAGTTCTATGGATTCTCAAAATTTGGCCTCTTTGCTGAAAATACTGTCCCACGGGATCGGTTCCTAATCGAGTTTGTCGGAGAAGTCATGTCCTTGGAGGATTACAAAGGTAACCCCATCAACCAGTATAAGTTTTTTGGTTGTCCAAAGCCAGGAGTTTTATTTCATGACAAACTGAATCTAGCCATTGATGGACGGTTGGCGGGATCTGAAGCTTCATTCATGCGAAGGAGCTGTAAGCCGAACGTTAAGGTTAGTACAGTCGTAGTAGATGACCGTACCATAAAGTTCGTCGCTTTTGCTACAGAACCTATAAAGAGTGGCTCAGAACTGTCCATTTCATGGGATTTTGATCCCTCTCACCCGGCGACAAAACTGATGAACTCTTCAAAGGAGTCTCTCACAAAATCAGAAAGAGCCTGCTTACTTCGAACAGTTGACATTATCAGACAACGTGGAATGGACTGTGCCTGTGGCTCATCTCAGAGTTGTTTGTTAGCTCAAATGAGAAAAGCAGGTTCCAGTGACGGTCATATTGATCTCAGTCCTAATGTTGGGTATTCAGCTCGTGAAGAACGTAAAATCCAAGGTGCCATGTCGTTGATTGACAAGCTTGAAAAGAAGAAAAAGAGAAAGTCTTTAGAGAACGGATCCACGAAATCGTCAGTGAATATTGGGCCAGAAGAACAGCCAGAGAGCGACTATTATAAGCAGGATAATGATAATGGCAATGGTGATGACCAGCAAGTCCAGTCCGATAAAGCCATTCAAACTGAGCCTCCATTGAAGAAATTACGACCTGATAATGATGAATCAGTACCGGTGACTCCAAAAATGAACAGCAAGAACGAATTCAGAGTTCAAGCTCTTCGCTCCCGTTATATGTTAGCGCGACAAAGATATTTGGATAATCCGCCTTCTGCAGTACCCTCGAGAGTTTCATCTCCGATATTGACTTCTGGTCCTTGGTTCCCATCAAGAGTGAGTTCCTCTTCACCAACACCAACACCGGTCCAGGCATCAGTCTCGGTTTCAAAGATATCGGTACCAGAGTCCATTTCTCAGCCGACTTCACAGGAATCACAGGTTCAAGGGTCCAAAACAACTGCTCAAGAAGCATCTTCAAGTGCTGCAACGGAGCTAAAGCTAAAATCTCCAACAATTGCCTCTGTCCCCACTATTACTAACACTAATGCTGCTGACGCTTATAAGATTGAATCAGCTACCACAACATCTACTGGTGTGCTATCGAAACATCCAATGGCTCAACAACAACAACAGCAGCAGCAGCAACAACAACAACAACAACCACAAAAGAAGAAACTGAGCTTTGCTGACTATAAAAAGAAGCAAAAGCCACCGCCCACTTCGTACACTGCGAAATAAGCCTGTATTTATTTATTTAAGTTATTATTGTAATATATTAATCACAATCGCTATTAAAGAGGTGAGATGACCATATATTTTAGCTAAACGAAGGAGTTGAATTGGCCGATAATATAAATACTGATTTTCAGAGGTGGTTAACAATAATAGTCTTGGAAATCAAGGATGTTGCAGTAAGAAAGGTCACACTGGTCATCAATCTTGAAGAGAGGATCCCTGTTTTCGTCTTTAAATTGTGAATGGATTGATTGTGGGCTTGTGAGGGAACTGCTTAGATCACTAGCTGGGTCAGAGGAACATAGAGTTGGCTGGGTCGAGGCAGACGTCGCAGTAACTAATTTTTCCGGAGAATCCATGGTGGTAGTGGTTAAATTGTGGAAATAGGGCAGTCGCAACATGGCGCTGGCTGAGATTCTCATTTGTGGGTTCCATTTCATGCAATAAGATATCAACAACGCTAAGTCGTAATCATCAATGTGAATCAATTGGCTATGTCGCATACCCACATGAGGCTCAACTTTGAACCCAGAATTATTCATGAAAGTATAAAAGTGGTCCCAGTAACCGGAGAAGATTGAAATGTCTGGAGTTCCCAGTACTGTGATATGACGCTCAATAAGATCCACCTCATCCTTCCCGGGGAACAGTGGACGCAAGTTAGCTAGTTCGGCCGCTACAACCCCAAAGGCCCAGATATCGATACAATAGGTGTATTCACTACATCTGAAAATCAATTCAGGTGCACGATACCATCTTGTTGACACATAACTTGTATACGGATCCTTACAACTGACGTGACGGGACAAGCCAAAATCTGCAAGCTTTAAGGAATAGTTTGAAGTAGAGGTTGAAGAGATCAGAATATTTTCAGGCTTGATATCTCTATGAAAAAACCCATGTTGATGGATATGGTTGAGACCATTGGCAATTTGATATAGCAACTCTTTAATTGTTTGAGAACTGAAATGTGCCCCATTTCTGGCCTTTATTAGATCATAGAGATTCATATCCATTGTTTCCATGACTATATGGCATCGTAACGAAGCATTATCAACGAAAATTTCGTAGGCTTTAACCAGATTTTGATGTCCAGAAACCCATTTTAGAAATTCGATTTCCCGAAAGTTGGAATAATTGTCTATATTCTGTAGTTTAGTTTTTATGCTCTTGATAGCAACCTAAGTAGAAAATTAGTATATTTTAAATTGCAGCGTGTAGGGGGACTAAACGAACAAGGGACTTTTCTGGAATTGATGGATATTCTTGATAACTTTTCGGCAAGGGCAAAGCAAGCCAAACTTCTCCAAACCCGCCATCACCCAATGGTCGCAATAATACGTAACGATTCGATATTGAATGTAATCCAATTAATGACGGCGGTGAATTGCTCATGCTTGGTTGGTTATTCTGATAGTTTGGTTGTTATGGAAGCTAATTGTGTGTTTACAGATATAAGTTTATGATTAAAGTTCGACGACAAAGCTTTTTATCAGGAGGAAGTTATATTCAATGAATTCTAGAGCTGGGTGTTCGTAGAATGTTGGATAATATCTTTATCGGGATGAGAAACTATTTGTTGAAATGAACATTTTTGAACATGCTCCACCAAGAGTAAAAAGGCAAACGAAATGTCGGAATTCGAGTATATCTCACCCATCTCCCTGGAACTCAAAAGATTTCTAATTGCAGGAGGCGGTTATTATAAATCATCAGAGGCACACAAGTAAATCTACAAAAATTTTTGAACAAGTTCAATCCAATTAGACTGGAAATACTAGTAATGTGCAGAAAAAGAGATGAGAATTCGTTGGCAGCGCGAATTTGTGACGTTTCCTTTCGTTAGGTAATGGGTACGCTCAGTAATGTTTCAGTGGAAAAATGAAACATATCAGCGTCAATTATTTTTATGACAAAATTAGAAATGACTATATAAATAAGAAAAGGACAAATGGATAAATGGGGAGCTTTTACTGATAGAACCTATACCACCATAGGAGAAATATTCTTTGCATGTCTTTGAAGTGCCTTTTTATCAATGCTCCTGGGTACTCTCCGGAATATTAAAAGTGTGAGATGGAGCGTGAAATTAATATTTAGTATGAGATGGGATAAAAAAAGAAAAGGGAATTAAAAACAAAGTCAGAATAAATTGCAGCTTATGCAGATGTTGTTATCATAACATCGTCGTACGAATCTTTGATTGGAAATGGTCCATAGAATCATCTTAAAGAGCAACAACAAAAACGAACTCTCTGAACTAACTACTGATTTGGTCATAGATTTTGGGGTCACCCATAAATGGTTTAAAACGAGTGAAACCGGAGAGCATAAATCCGTTTTTGAAGTCGAGAGTAAATCCACCGTACATGAAATTATAAACCAGATCGACGATAGCGTTAGTTGGACTTTTCAAAACCTATCTGAAAGTTCTGAGTCTACTGACTTGGGTGCAAGATTATCCACCAAATCATCTTCAGCCAAGAGCCGGTCGTCCTTGCAAAGTTATGACCGTCCAAGAGCGGCCACTCTTCCGATCATAAAGCCAGAATTAGCACCACACCGAAGCCGTGGTAATCAAAGAACCATCTTAATCGATGATTCAACGAGCAAAAGAGTTCTTTCAGATGAATCTTCGGAGGGGAGTTCAAAAAAAAGAAGGGCCGGAGAAATGCCAGACGAATTTTTGACCATCGACATGACGGCAAATGAGAATATTGTATTAAAGGCTCGACCAATGATCAAGGGACATATTTATATCAATCAAGCTGACGAACTGATAGATATTTTTTGTGACTGGACATATTATTTCCCAATACGTGTGGTTAACAAGAGCTTCGAAAGCCGCGGACAACTCTATCTCACAACCAGCGGATACACGTTCCACCTATCAATTGAAGTAGCAAGTAATGGGGTGTGGAAATCAACAATTTCCTATGACTCTTGCTCTAGTGTAGCCGTCTCAGTGCTCAAAGTTACGTTTGGGCTTGTTGAGATCACGGACTCTAGTACAATCACTATGAAATACGAATGCCAGCTATCTAAATCTGGTCGGATATCAACCACAATATCTCCAGACACTCCCAGGTATCACGAAGTCGGAACATGGGAGCTCCCTTTGTTGTCATCTTCCTACGCAAGACATAAATCCTTTTATGTGCTAATGAGAATTGATTCTTAGAATATAGACGTAATTATATTTTTATTTTCTAGGTTAGAAAACAAATCTAGTTAGATAAAAGGGTTGGTCCGAAGTCCAACATAAAAAATCCAGCATGTCCTGACAAAATATTATGCTTGGTATTTGAAACAGATATTCATGAGCTTGCCAATGTAACAAAATCATCAGAACAAGATATCTATAGAAATTGACTATCTCAAAAGGACCAACGAAATAATCACGGTATATCTCTTACTGTCGGCTTTTTCCAATTCCTGTCGAACAGGAGTGAGCAGGGTATCCACTAAGCCGCATTAGCTGTCATGCCCATCACCCATATGACACAATAAACAAAGTTGATTCAAACAAACAGAGGTGTTTCATGTGGATTGGGAAGTTGAGGTCATTTCCAGCTGTTTCAGTTCCTTTTAATAAAACGTGTTGAATCAGGTGTTTCCGAATGCGGAACCTGTGCTGCTAAGTATATCAAAAACAAGACATCTTCAGCAACAGCCACAAAATAAAATAACTTATTCTATACTCGCAGTATCCCTAAAGAATCTTCTGTAAGCTCCTTTATAATATTTTTACTATCGTAAACCTAAAGACAACGTACTAAGGGTAACAGTCCCCCCCCTTAAACCTGTTGTTATATATAATTCGAAAAAGATGTGCACGTGACCACCGCATCGGGCCGATTCTAAAAATATAGAAAAGACGACTTAAAAAGCACGGATGAAGATCGCGGTTTAATTTTCCTTCTTTCCCTTCATTCTAGTTTGAACACGCTTTTATTCATACAAACTTAGTCAAGTTAGAACATAACCGGAACCACGACCTGGTGATTTTACTGTGAGAGGAAGCTCGTTGCTGGACACTCGAACTTCAATAAATAGGCGTGTTGTCAAGTTTCACCTCTTCATCATTCTCAAATATGGACCAGAGTCCTAAGCGCTATCCACAACAACATCGTCCGGCTCCTATTCGGATCCCTTCGGCCAATGACCCTGGGATCAATGGTCCTTCTGGAACCTCGCCACGGGCAGCACTAGTAGCTGGACTACGATCTGCTACGGATCGTCGACGAGAAGAAATTGAACGACAACGTAGCATGTCCCCGTCATTTACCGCTAATAATAATGGCATATATTCTTCGTCTCCTGTGGGACAGCAGAATAGCATGATGTACTCCGCCTCCCCTGGGGTTGGTGCTCATACCATCCAAGGACAAATCTCTCCTCCTGGTTCGCCTAGTCCGTCTGGGGAGCGTCTTTATGCCGCCTTGCATGCAAAGCAGCAGGAACTGCTTGCAACCTCCATGATGATTTCACAACAACAGCAGCGAATCCAAGCTGCTATTAATGACACACTGAACGGGAGTCCTCCAATCCCCTTCAACTTACCGCCAAATCCACCTGCGTATGGGTTCAGGCCCTCCAGTCCTTCATTGCCAGTCCGACCTTCATCCTCGGCATCTAATCGAGAAAGTTCTCTTTTTTTCCCTACCGGTGGCTCCAGTGGCTCTAATGGGGCGGCAGCCCCAGTTGGAGGTTCCACTTACGGCAATGCCAGTCTTAATGAGCAGACTCAAACTCCGCCACCTAAGCCCGCCTCATCCTTCAAACGGGGTCATCGAAAGGCATCCAGTTTATCCTCCACTTATAATGTAGGAGTAATTGGTTCGCCCTCGCCCCATCATTACAATAGCAATCGGGTAGCCTCTGGCCCGTCTGGATTGTATGGGTCAAAGGCCAATGGGGAATATGAGCTACCCTGTAGACAGCCGGTGGGTCCACCTCCCATGGATGAACTCAAGTCCAAGTATAAGGACTATAACTTTTCTAATAATCGGGGCCAGCCATGGCATTAATATATCTATTTTCGAGCATTTGCACTAGTAGTTATTTTTGTCCCTTTCCACTTCGTGGAGGCATTTGTAGGATTTAGTGTGTAGTTTACTAACTGCGCACAATCAGATTCGGCCAGCATAAGCAAGCCGAATGAGATTTGCCGTTTATCCAATCAATCAATTTTGATGTCTCGATTACGATTACGTGAGTCTGTTTTCCTGTAGGTTTCAACCCCAGTACGGTGTTGGCTCGGGCCGAGGGAGAGATCTCCGCATTTGAAGATGCAACAACTCTGTCGGATAATTCTTCGGAAGATAACAACTTCATCGTTAGATTACAAAACATGGTGAAAGCTATTACGATTGAGAAGGTCGAGGGAAAGCCTGGTAAGGTTTACTGCCCATTATTGTTAACTGAAGTGGAAGAACCACAGAGAAAGCCCGGTGAAGTGTTGGTGCGCATGCAGAGTGCTGCCCTGAACCATCGTGATGTCTTCATCAGACAATATTTATATCCTGGAGCCACTGATGGGGTTCCATTGCTCGCAGATGGTTGTGGAGTTGTTGAACAAAGTGACGACAGCAGCTTGAACAACAAGCGAGTGATTCTCAACCCGGGACATGGCTGGGTTTCTGATCCATATGCCCCCGAGGACAATCAAATGTATAGGGCTTTGGGTGGGACTATTCAAAACCCATTGGGAACTTTACAAGAGGTCGTTTCAGTCCCACAGGAGGAAGTTGCTGTCGTTCCCGACCATTTGACCAACAACGAAGCTGCTGCCCTTCCATTGGCAGGCCTGACTGGTTGGAGGGCACTCAAGTCTGTAACCGAAAATGTTCCAACCGGCGGAAACATTTTCATCCCTGGAATTGGTGGCGGTGTTGCTATCTTTGTTCTCCAATTCGCCGTGGCCATGGGGTACAATGTTTATGTAAGTTCCTCATCTGAAGAGAAACTTTCGAAGGCCAAAAAGTTGGGTGCCAAAGGCGGAGTCAATTATAAAAACGAAAGTTGGGAAAAGGACCTACAAAAGTTGCTTCCAATCTCGCGCCCATTCTTGGATGCTGTGATTGATGGTTCAGGTAATGATATCGTCAAAAGAACCGTCAAGATTCTCAAACAAGGCGGGATCATTGCCATCTATGGTATGACTGCCTCGCCACAAACAATATATCCAATGCAGGCTGTCATGAAGAGCATTTCAATTAGGGGAATCATGATGGGTTCTCGTAGAGAGTTCCACGAACTCGTGCAGTTCGTTGATAAGCATAAAATTACCCCTATTGTCGACAGGTCTGTCAAGGGCATTGATAATGTAAAGGACATTGACAGCTTATTCGAAAACATGAAGAATGGTAAACAATTCGGAAAGCTTGTTATCGAATTTGAAAACAACAATCCGTCCAAGTTGTAGTCAATGTGTGGAGTTATAAATTTATATATGCTGATAAAGTTACCGTACTGGTATAATGATATATCTAGTGGATAAAATATTGCCCCACTGACATTGACTATATCTGTATCATCCATCTCAGTCCAACTATGTGCAACGGATGACAATGCAACCGCTTCTTCGAAGGTTTACTATTCTTTACATTTACGAAAGAAAACCGCCTTGGAAAGATAAACTGCACGGATAGATTCCTCCCTCTATTTACGGCCCCAGAAAGTCCTACCAAAATAATTGTATATCATCTAGATAGTCAAATATTTCCCTCGTCTGAGGAAAAAGAGAAAATAACCTTTAAAAAAAAAAAAAAAAAAAAAAAAAAAAATGCCACAAAAGCTTGTCAAATCTGGTTCCATTCACGGCCACCGGTTCCAAATGTGGCTATGCACCTGCATTGTGGCTAAATTACGCGCATGGCCGCGTTTGGTCCCAACAGTAATGTAGAGCCAATGGGAGGATAGGTTTTTTTTTCAGTTAGCACGACTCACATAGAGATAAACCAAGATGAGAAGTGAGTATAGAGCGGAAACAAGCTGTTGATGAAAGTACTGAGGCTAATAAGAATGAACTAGACACTGAGCATACTCGACCGGAACTTGTGTCGTTTGACGATATTGACTACAACGACCCAAAGGCTTTGAGGGCCGCACAACAATCTATGGTTCGAGAACAATGGGTGAGAGTCCAAGCATTAAGTGTTTTAAGAAAGGCTCTTGAAAAGTGTTTCCAAACTCAAGGATCTAATCAATACGAAAACTGCAAGGACTTAGCTGGTAAGTTTAGAATAAAGTATACCCGAGGAAGCCACCACCATTGACTAACACCTGTCTTGTAGAACGATACTTAGACATGTTACCTGACCACAAGGTCAAGGGATATTTGGCATATCAACGAAACGATCCAACTAAATAATCATATATATATATATATAACGTTTTATCCGTCGAATTGAATTAAGACTTCCTCGGGTCATTCCCCGTGCTCCCACCACTGGAACATTGCAATTGCCAGATTCCAACATTACTATGTAAATCAAGACTGACTTTTAGTTGCTTTTTCCATTCATTTAAGCGGACCAGATTCTCGTCAGGATCATTTTTGATCCACGAGTTAAACCCTCATAGCGTTAAATTGACCAAAAAAAAAAAAAAGAATAAAAATAAAAATAAAATTGTGATGTTTTAACACTACCTGAAAACCCAACATCACCATTTTTCGAACAGTAAGAAGATATTTCAGTCAAATGGCTGAACGAAGTAGAAGCAGATCTCCAAGAGGAGCTCGAGCACAAAGAGATGAAGGTGGGTTTAGAGTACGCCAGCAACAGATTGATGCTAAACAACCAGCCAGATCAGATGGCAAAGTTGTGAGTATTGAAGATGAAGTTGCCCAGGGAGCTCAATACATCATTGAGAATGGGCTACGCAAGGTTCCGCCGTATTATTTCACATATCTCACATTTTGCAAGCTGCGATGGAGAGATAGAAAGATTCTTGATATTTTCACTACAGAGTTTCGAGATAAGGGAGAGGCATATTATAAGAAGGCTATCCAGGAAGGTCAGGTTTACGTGAATGGAAAAGTTGCTGATTTGGATACAGTCGTTCGAAATGGAGAACTGATAAAGCATAGAACTCATAAGCACGAGCCTGCTGTTCCTGCTACTGATGTGAGAATTGTCCACCAAGATGATGAATTAGTGGTCATTGATAAGCCATCAGGAATGCCAGTAAGTTGTCATTGTGAGAATATTTTGATCTGGATTATCGCATTCGCTAACATGTCTGGTAGGTACATCCGACTGGCCGATATCGATTCAACACAGTGGTGATGATCTTAAAGCACCAGGAAGGTTTGGTTACCCATCGTAAGTATCACATTGACTTGAAGCCACATGAGCAGAGTACTAACAAGGTATAGCATGTAACCGTCTGGACAAGTTAACATCAGGATTAATGTTTTTGGCGAAAACCTCCAAGAGCGCGGACAAGATGAGCAAACAGCTACGAGGTCGAGAAATCAAGAAAGAGTATATTGCCCGGGTTGTCGGCGAGTTTCCGTTAGAAGAGGTCACCTGTGAAGAGCCGTTAATGACAGTGGCCCCAAAAGTCGCCTTGAATAGGGTAGTAAAGGGCGAAGAGGGTAAGGAAGCAAAGACTGTTTTTAAGAGGATTAGCTATGACGGAGAAACTTCTATTGTTCGATGTAAACCGCACACTGGAAGAACCCATCAAATCCGTGTCCACTTACAATATCTTGGCTTTCCAATCGCGAATGACCCTATATATTCCAATTTGGAAGTTTGGGGTCCTGAGTTAGGTTATAAAGGTGCTGGTGAAACCGACGATATTGTGTCTAGACTGAATGACATTGGCAAGACGAAGGTAGCTCAGTCATGGTATTATCCCGTTGACAACAACGATAATAACATTGGGGAGCATTTGACTGGCGAAAAATGTGCAGAATGCGAGGCTGGTCTTTATTCTGATCCTGGCCCAAGCGATCTCAGTCTTTGGTTGCATGCATTGAAGTATTATTCTGAAGATGGGGCATGGTCGTACGAAACTCAGTTCCCCGAATGGGCTCTGCAGTCTTATTACCCGTTTATGCAAATTGCGCTCGAAGAGGCCGAAAAATCTCCGCCAACGGAGACGGCATTTTGTGTTGGTGCAGCACTGGTCAAAGATGGGAAAGTGCTTGAAACGGGATACACTGGTGAATTACCGGGAAACACCCATGCGGAACAATGTGCATTAGAAAAGTACTTTGAAAAGAACAACACAGATTCTGTTCCTGAAGGAACTGTAGTCTATACCACAATGGAACCATGTTCAAAACGACTTAGCGGTAACCTCCCTTGTACTGATCGAATTCTAAACCAAAAGAATATTAAAACTGTCTTTGTTGGTGTAATGGAACCGGACACCTTCGTTTCTCAAAATGTCGGCAAAGCAAAACTTCAAGAAGCTGGTGTTGAATATATTCATGTTCCAGGGTTTGAAGAACAGGCCATTGCAATTGCCAAAAAAGGCCATCCAAAAAAGTAATTAAGAATATAACTAGAACTGTTTCAGTATATAATGACTTTTATGAATTTGTAGATTCTATTTCTTCAGTACTGTCATATATACCAAATGGATAGGGTGTACAAATCCCCCATGCTCAAACGGCGTTCCACCCAGTTAGACACTTCCCTATAGCCGGTATATCCAATACATAATACATACTACATTAATATTCAAATGGTAACGAAACGGACAGCATTATTAACCGGATCCGGAATCAGTAAGCCTAATTATAGTATAATATATATAAATATATATGTCGATTATATAAATTATATATAATTTAATGTCAAGGATGGACAAAAATGCGTCAGCCCGGAATCGAACCGGGGGCTCATCGATGGCAACGATGAATTTTACCACTAAACCACTAACGCTTGTTATGTTGACCACGAAGTTCCGCCGCATATTATGCGGCTACAAAGTCTATAGCCCGGACAAAAAGACAATTCTCGGCAACGGGGAATTGAACCCCGGTCCCCCGCGCGCTGTTGATCATATCCAATTTTAGAAATTGAAGAGAACTACTGACAGGCGGAAATTCTAGCCACTAAACTATTGCCGATCACTGGAGTCCAGTTATGTTTTGTGCTTATTTGTTGGAAGTACCAAATAATATCAAAATTATCCGAAAAAAACGCAAAAATTGGAAAATTGAGAACATTTGAACACTCTCAGAAAGGAGGAAAAGAAAAAAGGGTATTATTATTATAAAAAATAAAGTTATTGGTCGGAGGATAAATTCCAATCAATAAAAAATAAAGTTATTGGTCGGAGGATAAATTCCAATCCGAGCAAAAAGACGATGTACACAAAATAAAAAACAACAGATACACCAAACAAGATGGCTCATTCTATGGCTCACTCCAGGCGTTGCGGCACGTTGAAGATTCATCTGATGACGATGGCACTGGGTTGGCCGTAGGATTATGATCGTGCAAGAGACGTTCGCCGAATTGAGCTGTGGTATTTGTAGACACTAATCTGTTTGATTTCTGATATTCACAAGCATACCTTAGGCAGCATGTAAAAAGAAAATAAACTCGAGGAAGATATAAGATTATCTTATCTAATGCCAGTGCGGAATTACCTGCGGCTTAGGCGGCTATATTGCAGGTCCATCTCGCGGGGATAAACTTGGATGTAATTCCTTGTGATAGATCCATCACCTACAATATTTTGGAATAGCGAATCTACAGCAATAACAATATTTTCAAAATGACTACACGTCCTAGAGCCAGAGAAGCCGGGATCATAATTGGCCCATTAGAAACTGGAAAAACAAACAGTATCGTTGATGTGCCAGGTGTTTTGGTATCACAAGTGACTCTAACACAAGAAGATCCAACTTTAAGAACTGGGGTTACTTTGATTCTTCCTCGAAAAGACATTGTATTTAACCCTGTAGCTGCAGGATCACATTTTTTGAATGGGGCCGGTGAACTTACTGGTCACCACATCATGAAGGAGTACGGTGTGCTGGCATCGCCAATCGCTATAACAGGGACGCTTGGTGTTGGTGCCGTGCATGAAGGCGTTCATAGATGGATTTCCAAGCAGGACCCGGAATACCATGGTTTTTTTGCTTTTGGTGCCCTCCCGACTGTGACGGAGACCTTGGACTTTTGGCTGAATGATTGCGGCGCTTTTGGTGTTCGGCCAGAGCACGTTTCTGAGGCATTTGAAAAGCTCAGTAGTGATCCTCCCCTGGAAGGTAATCATGGGGGTGGTCACGGTATGATCTGTCATGAACTGAAAGGCGGGACAGGCAGCAGCTCCAGAAAGGTCGATGACAAATACACAGTTGGAGTTCTTGTTCAGTCCAATTATGGCCTTTTGGAAGATTTGACCATTTCTGGAGTTAAGGTTGGGGAACATCTCAAGAAAAAAGGGTACGGTGCATTCGAAAAGGGTGATAGGACGAAAGATGGCTCAATTGTTATCATCATAGCCACGGATGCGCCTTTACAATCTCACCAATTGGACGCCCTTGCTCAACGGGCATCGTTGGGTCTTGCAAAGGTTGGTGGATACGGTTTCCATTCTTCTGGAGATCTCTTTTTGTCATTCAGTACAGGGGTCAAATACAACGAGGTTGAGCACGACCCACACCAATACCCTGGCATTCAATTGGAAACTGAAACCAACGATTGCGTTAAAACAGCTTCAATTGATCGTCTATATCGTGCAGCTGTCGATGCAACCGAGGAGGCCATACTCAATTCTCTCTTCAAAGCCGAAACTGTCACCGGCTTCAAGGGCCGCACGGTGCAGTCACTGCCGATCGAAGATGTCCTGCAAATTCTGAAAACTAAACAGGCGGCCATCTAAACAAACTATTTCTATAGCTGAGAAACTGAGAAACCCTTTTAAAAACCATTTAGCAATAACCACTTTATTCCCAAGTATTAAACGTTTGATTAATATTTCGGGTTAGGGTAAAACTTTAATTTCTTTTTTCTAATAAGTTCTTTGTCAGACCTATAAACATGGTGTGATAATTATATGTGAGCTTTTACACACAAATAACAATACAGTAATGGAAAAGACGAAAAATTTACCAGTTATCATTATTGGATCGGGATTGGCAGGATTGTCATGCGCACAGCAGCTGTTAAAAAACGGCTTTAGCGGTTCGGGGAAAGTGATAATTCTGGAGAAGATGCAAACCGTGGGAGGGAATTCTATCAAGGCATCGAGTGGGATTAATGGAGCAGGGACGAAGCATCAAAAGCCAGGTGACAGTGCAGGATTGTTTCTCAATGATACAATTGCATCTGCGAGAGGGCTTGGGAAGTTGGAACTGGCTCAAGTTTTGTGCAATGAATCTGCACAAAGTGTCAGCTGGCTGGAAGATAACTTCGGGGTGGACTTATCCGTGGTAAGCAAATTAGGGGGTCATAGTGTAGCACGAACTCATCGGGGGATGGGCAAACTACCACCCGGGTTTGCACTTATTAGTGCTCTTTCGAAGAACCTGGATATTTGGACTGGATGCAAGGTGACAGAACTAATGACGACCAGTGGTGGCGGTGAGGTAATAGGGGTAAAATACGAGAAGGCGGAGAAGAATTACGAACTAAAAGGGAAGGTAGTACTGGCAAGTGGAGGATTTTCGGCAGCTGAGACATTGCTGGAGAAATATCAACCAAAATTGAAGGGGATGGCCACGACTAATGGGTTACAGACTCAGGGGGAGGGGCAATTGATGTGTGAAGCGATAAATGGGCGGCTGGTTAATATGGAACAAATCCAGGTGCACCCAACTGGATTTGTGGATCCTCATGATGTTGGGAATAAATCCAAAATCCTGGCGGCCGAGGCGTTGCGGGGAGAAGGAGGCGTGCTACTGATTAAGGGAAAAAGGTTTGTTGACGAACTGCAAACCCGAGACCATGTTGCACACGAAATACTGAAATATCGGCCGATTGACCCAGTTCTGGTGTTGAGTCATGAAGGCTATAAGCGCATCCCCCATCACGTTGACTTTTACCTGTCCAAGGGACTCATGCGGGTTGGAACTTTGTCAGAGCTGAAGCAACAATTCGGCTGGACTGAGGCCGAAGTCGAGCCCAGTGAAAAATACTATTTTGGGGTTGTTACACCGGTTGTTCACTTCACCATGGGCGGGGTGGACATTGATAGGCACGGCAGAGTGCTCAACACTGATGGGAAAGTGATTGAAGATCTGTACGCAATTGGGGAAGTGACGGGTGGAGTACATGGTGGGAATCGATTGGGGGGGTCCAGCCTGTTGGAATGCGTCGTTTTTGGAAGAGAAGTGGCGAATATGATCACTGGCAAGTAGACCTCGCAGAGCTACCTTTTTTGCTTCTTGTCGGAGGCAATGCACAAACTGTGAGATGAGATGACTAAGTGAAAACCGTTCAAATTGGCAGTGCTGGGGTGATATCAGCCAAGAGTACAGTATCTTAGATTGCCGAGAGATTCGCCAACCGTCACCAGTCTTGGCAGTCAGCTTGGGAGGATATGAACATGGCATTGGCATTGACCGAGACAGACCGAGGAGTTTCACAAGAAATAGGAATCAAGAGGCTTGTAACACGGGACGGAGTTGAAAAATAAATCCGCAGAGCCGGGGAGTGTGAAAAAAAAAAAGAAACGAAAATAATTTTTTGGCTTGCCAATCAACTTCCTATTACGGAGAGTTGCGGGGAAGGGACCCTTGATTTGAAATTGGGCCGTGTTTTGGGGATGTTTTGGGTCTTTGTTGAAATTTGGGGGGGATGTTAGAAACCACGTGAGGGGTCATAGCCCCTTATATATAAGGATAGTGGGAAAACAAAACTTGATTGCTATCGACATAAACAAACAAACATTCACAAGAAATGAGCGGAAGAGTGTACCAGGAAGGGAACTTCAAGACGAAGGACAACAGCCAAGGTCCGACCAAGCCGGAGCGACGACCAAGTTTCATGGATTGGGCGTTTTCGTTTCACAGCATCGGGCAAGGCACTGGATCACATCACATATCACAGAACGAATACACAAAGAACCTGTGGCAAAACCGAAATCGAAGGAGATCCTCCTCGGCCGGTTCGGACATGAGCGACGATATGGCCAGAAGAGGCTCGTCAAGTTCCATGTAGCCAAAGTCCGTATTTAATAACTATAAATCTATCTTATCAATATATACATATCTTATTATTATTATTATTATCGCCCTTTATCTCATGTACCCCGGATTTTCAGATTTAAGCTTATGCACCAATCGCCATTTGGACAAAAAGAAAATAATCAAGTGTGCATACGCCCCCAAAAAAGAAATGGTGTGAAAATTTTAGAGCCGTATGTTGTCGCGGGCGCGTGCATATTTGGGGCCTCAAACATTTCTTTTTCTGTTAGATTTGCCACTATGAGTAAGTTTTTTCGCCACCTTAAATATTTGCATGCACATCGTATTTGGGCCCTTTGTCGCCGATCACGGTCTACTAAGCTTTCCTAATCAGGCAATCTTGGCGATCTTGGCTCCACATGGTAGCATGTTCTAGAATAGTGGCGAACCCATACCAAGGAGAAGCACGTGAGCTTGGTCATATGATTTGATGCCGCATATGTGTAAAAAAAAAAAAGCCACACCATGAGCCACAGATTGATAAGGTTGGCACCCGCAAGGAGCAAGGGTTTTGCATAGCAATGGGGCTGCTCAAAAGTCTCTAACAAAGCTTATAATTGAAAAAGGAATTGAACGGGTGAAATAAATTGAGCCAAAAAAAATAAGTTCAGAAAAAACAAAACATGAAAAAAAAAAAAAAAAATCCCACGCCATTTGGACTAGGTAAAATGTGGCTTGCTAAAATTAGTAATATTAACTCGGCGATGAAATTTTCTTCGGTTGTTTTTTTCGATCACGCACACCACATGCATATTACCAAACGAGGCGTAGTATTGCTTTTTGGAAATTTTTTTTATTATAAATAGGGGTCCAAATCCCCTGGAAGTTAATTTTTTTTTTATCATCCTCAATCAAGTTTTACAAACTTTATAACTACTACTTCTTACTACTACTTTTGAAACTACTTTACTTTTGAATATTATGAGCAATCGTCTTTCCCCAACCTACAAGAGACCAGAAGATCCAAAAGAAAACGACCACAGACCATCCTGGATTAATTGGGCATTTTCTTACAGAGGTGTTCCATCTTCCACCCACGACGAAAAGATTCGAAACGAGCAACGACGAAGCTTGTGGGAACAAGAACAACGAAGACAATCTGCTATTTCTGAAAAGAGAGCCTCTTTTGAACGAAGACGATCTTCCACCTCCTCTACTGGTTCTACTTAATTGTGTGCCATTTTCATTTATTCTATTTTATCATCTCTTTATTATTATTTATAAATAAAAATGTCGTACATAATATTAACACCAACCTCAATACATAATTTTGTCAAAAATCAAGCTTTCTCTTTATCTTCTCCGTTCCCTTGGAACATAATAATATATAGAAACCTAAGCAAAATATTTTAACCCCCTATAAAAATTCACCACCAATATATCATATAATCTATTGCAATAGATAGATGGATCAAATCAAGGGAAGATCTATGTAATCTGCAAACTCCAATCGTGCTTTGTAGCAATAAGATCCAGCCCAATTGGCGGAAACTCCACCTCCTTAATTTATGTCCGGTGACTCAATTATATTGTTGCCACTTGCTATACATGTAAGGCTCTATATCAACTTTTCACCTTTCCCCACAAAAACAAAAAAGAAAAACAAAAAAACAAAGCCAATTAAGCTTAAACTGGGTCGCGTGCAGATTCGCGCGCGTACATATGAAGATCATGGCACGGCAGTATCGACAAATGTTTCTATCTAATCTCCCCCTTATTACATTTCTCAACAAAGGTCGATTATTTATGCCGTCTGGAATGATCCAATGTCATTTGGGGGAAATCAATTCCAGCCATCTATCTTCAATCCCACCCCTTTCATCCCATTCTTCCGATCCAGGTCACAATTTCAGACACGTGTCAGCCAGCCCTTTTGATATGTTTTGCCACTACATGACTAATCTAAGACAATCTCAGGATGTCTTTCCCTTATCGGACACGTGCAGAGAATATAATATTATTTCCAACCCCGATGCCGATCATCTTCGGATTTCACCGGATCGGAGCATTCCGATTATTCCCGAAAAGTGGCGCCATACTGAATGAATATTTTCAAAACATTTCTTTTGGGTTATAATTAGCTTAGGTTTTTTTGTTGTTTTTTTTTTTTTTCACCTTGTTGGTATATAGCCTGGTTGAAATTTTTTGCATTTGCCGGATCCAGCAATCTACCTCTGCGCATCTCCGCAAGTCCCGCCAATCCTGTTAATTCGAGTTCGGATTTCCGGCAACATCGTTCAAATGGACTTGGCAACAGTGGCTTTGCAACCGGCAATCGCAATCGCAATTGAATCTCTTGGCTGGTTTGTTGGACTCTGTCAATGGCAACGGTATTATGGTTGGCGTATAATTTTTTTTTTAAGACTTTTTGATGTGTCAGATTCTAAAAACGGCAATTGGAGTTCCATGTTGAATTGCATTTTTAAAATTACATAATATATATATTGGCTTGCGTGGGATTAGATGCATGTATATGCATGTTGATTTTGATAGCGGTGGACATGCCAATGCATTTAATTTTGCTGCGATGTCGATGAGATGTAACAGCTGCAGGTAAAGCTTATATAAGTATGTATCGGAGATCCGTCACCGGTACACCGATCCAAAAGTTAAAAAATCAAAAAAAGAAACTGATTCGACCCAGGATCGAACTGGGGACGTCCTGCGTGTTAAGCAGGTGCCATGACCAACTAGACCATCGAACCAATTTGTGATTTTCAAAATTACAGGTACATGTCACTGGAGAAAAATACAAAAAACGGGAGGCCGATCGGGAGACCGACATAGTGAAACATATAAACAGGAAAAAGGACCGAAGAAAAAGAAAAGAAAGAGAATGAGAGCAAAATAGGTGATGCAGTAGGAGACAACAGAAGGACCATAGCGACTGGAAAACTAATCTTGATTCATTTATCCGTCCGCAATGGGTTTTTTAGACAGTGAAAAAGAGGCGAGGTTAGTCAGTATTCATGATAGTTTTCTACTGCTACTCAAGAATTGGTCACTTAGCCTCTTGAGCTTCACAAAATTATAACCAACGGTGTGGATAGACAGACTCTCTAGGTTGATTGTGCAATAAGTATATATCTATGGACGAAAAAGGAATCAAAAATCAGTTTATAATGTTTTGGCCTCTTGCCTTCAGGATGAATACATACTTATACCGACCCTGGTTATTCAAGATTTTAACCACCTCATCTCGTACTTGAGACTCAAATCAGGCATGCGAATGACTAGAACATTGTTCTTAAATTTGTATTCATTATGTATCAAATTCTAATACAATTTACCCTAAAGGCAATACGTAATACCATAGACAGGAATTCGCTCATTATCAAGGTCCAGTTCGAATGAAAAAATGAGACACCTGTCGATCTGTCGCTCCCAGACTCAAAAACCCCGATGGGCTCATAGGATGACCAATGCATACTAACCTCACAAAATTAAAACTGACTCGATGATTACTTTCGATTTATAAAAAAGCCAAGAGCAAATCCAAGCGAAGAAAAGAAAAAAATAAAGCGGAGCTGAAATTGAACCGCGACGTTTGATTGCCAAATATATATAGTTATATAAACTCTGTTGATTGTGCCTTAACCATAAACACAACCAACCCAAACTTTATAATATATACGCCGCCTGTTTACTATTCACTTTTTTTTTTGAATTTCAATCTCATATTATTTTTATTCTAACACGTACAACAAAAGATGTCGTCAGACGATAATGGCAATAATCGTTACAACACATCTAGAACTGAAGATTCTTCCTCCAATGCGCAGTCAACCCAAACAGAATCACCAGGCCCAAACCATTCTGATTCAGCCCGTTTCAAAACCTTTGAATTTTTTAATATTGGGGACGTCTCAAGACTCAAGTCAGAATTTAATGATTTTATTAAGACGACAAATTCTGACTTTGACTTTTGTTTTGAAGTCCGGGGATGTAACGGTGCTAATGAAGTTGAGGCAGCCGAAAAAGCTGTACAACATGTATGCCACTTTAACCGTAGGGTGGGAGAACGTAAAATTGATTACAATCGCAGTGCTGGAATTATTACTGTCATGATTCTATCAAACGTCCGCAAAAAAGCAGCTAGGGTTCTGGCCGACAAATGCATTGAAAGTTTGCATAAAACTGCCTCTACTGCCTCTCCAAAATTTATGACTCGGTCATATGATACTTTTGGTGTTCAACTTCCCAGGTTTAGCTTAGACAAAGAAGGAAAATTTAACGATGATATATTAAGAGTGAAGTCTCCGGACAATTCTCTTAACCAATGCTATGTGGAGCTTCTCTCTATGTTCATGGGGATTCGAGAGATGGATACTGCAGTATTTGAAGTTTGCTTTGATGACACATCAAGAAACAGTCTCCAGAAAGTTATTGGTGAGTTCATGTGTGGAACCTATTTTTTGCTCCACGTAGGCATTGGTGTCAACATAATTGAAGATTCCAAAAGAATCTTGTTGACTGTTTGGGACTGTTCTATTGAGTCCCTTTTCAAACTCTGCCTCCAATCTGAAAGACGGGAATTAACTCCGAGGTTGTCTCAGCTGGTTGTTCAAATACTACTATTTAAACTGTTGATATTCAACAGACAGATTTCGGATATTATCTTGCTTCTTACACGCTTCGAGGAGGAGGAAGATGATCCTGAATTCCTTGACCGTGAAGAAGTGCCGATGTTTAAAAAGATACAGGACGAGAGATTTCGAACTCGATATACTCCTTCTGAACTATATGATAACTTTTTTAAAGACGACTATCATTATTATGACAATGAAGAATTCCGGCAAGAATGGGTTGGGATAAAAAGTATCCCGGATCAAGAGCAAGCCCACCTTTATCAAATTATCCGTGACCTTTTGCCGCTTCTTCACCCTGATACGCCTCTGAGGAATGGTTTATCGCAGAATTTTGTGCAACTCATTGTTGGACCATTGTTGGAGAACCCAGATGGAGATCCCTTTGAAAGGCTAGAGGGAGTTGCAAGGCCTCTATTTGATAACTTCATGCGGGTGCTAACTGAAGATGATACAAAGTTGGTATTGAATTCCGTCGATATCCAAACTAGAGAAATTCAACAAATTAACAAAGAAGGAGGCTCTTCTTACCTTGTGTCGCCTGAGGAAGAATTGGTTTTACCGAATGCAGGATTGAATCGGTGGTTCACACTAAATAATAATAATGACCCGGACAAAATTACTCTCCCAGTTGATCAGATTGCGGATTATGGTTTTCAGTTATTTGGTTAACAAGGGGCCAATTTTCAGTCCAGGTGATTGATAAGAAGTATAATTATTTATATCTTTTCTAGCATATAGCTATAACAACTCGGTTAATAATAATAATATTTGATGGTTTATTGAAGCGTTGGTATCAGAGCAGGGAAAGTGGATAGTTTCTGCTGCTGGCATTTCACGTTGAAACATACAAGCAATTAACTAAAGCACGTAGGGCCTTTGAAAGGGGCTTGAACCACAAATTGTCATTGCACAGAGTCCATCAGAGACAATCGAACTTGAAAATGCCAATTTTGGACAAGCATATATCGGGGATTACTTATTGTGTGATGAATGCCTTATACGGTTTCACGATTCTTCTTGCAGACGCAAGAGGCCCTCGCTCCATAAAAACACCTAGTGTTCCGTTGGCAATGTATGTAAGAATGGGAAATAACCATACAATACAATGTGGTCAGTGATGGAACTTTTGCCCCAGCTGGAGTATATTTATAACCTTGCTATTTTACAAACACTTAAATTGCCGGCAAAAATGAATGTGTTGCGAAATTCAGAATTAAAATCGCCAGGAACTTGACCATTTCACAACTGAAAGATGGAATCCTTTCTAGCCGATTCTAGTTAGGACTCAGCCATTCATTGCATTCATTTTAGCACATGTTATTATTATTATTATTCTGTTGTGTCGAGGATTCACCGAAATTCGGCCGATAAAATCCGATCTCTTCAGCCGTGGACGAACAGACTCATCTTATACCATTCATAATGAAACGAGAATATTGAGCCCTCTCAAGGACCTAAATATATATATACATAATGTTCAAGAACGGGAAAAAATTAACACGTTTACTGAGCTCAATATCCACCAGACGTGGATTGAGCACAGGTTCTAGAGGTCCCAGGAAACAGCTGAGTCTCCAGGCAGCATATTATCGAGGGGGAACTTCCCGGGCAGTTATTTTTCGACGAGACGACCTTCCTACAGACAGATCCAATTGGGACCCCATATTCCGCAGTGTCATTGGAAGTCCTGACCCATATGGCCGACAGCTTGATGGCTTGGGAGGGGGGATTTCCAGTCTCTCCAAGATATGTGTTGTGGGGAAATCTGAACATGCTCAAGCGGACGTTGATTACACGTTTGTCTCATTAGGTATAAAAAGCGACGATGTGGACTATTCCAGCAACTGTGGGAATATGGTTAGTGCGGTTGGACCTTTTGCGGTTGATTCAAAGCTGATGGAAGTTGACAATTCCGCTGATACAACGTTAGTCCGCATTCACAACACCAATACTGGTAAGATCATCCATGCCACTTTCCCCTTAGTTGATGGAGAGGCGGCTGCCAGTGGTGATTTTGCCATTGATGGTGTTTCTGGCACTGGTGCTCCCATACAGCTTGATTTTATTGATCCTGCGGGCTCTGTCACGGGGAAGTTACTTCCAACTGGAAATGTTACAGACAAATTCGATGGTATAGACGCTACTTGCATTGATGCCGCGAATCCGTGTGTCTTTGTTCGAGCTAGTTCACTTGGAGTTGAGGGAACCCTCACATCAGATGAAATTTCGGCCGCTCCACAGCTACTTGAGCGACTAGACTCAATTCGTCGTCAGGCTGCAGTGAAGATGGGCATGGCCGATAAACCAGAGAATGTTCCTGGAAGCATCCCAAAAATCTGTCTAGTCTCATCACCCAAGTCCAGCGCAGATGAAAAAAGCGTCCAGCAGAACCAGACCTCCTCGGACGTAGACTTAGTTGTTCGGGCAATCTCTGTGGGCCAACCGCATAAGGCAGTACCAATCACAGTTGCGCTGGCGTTGGCCTCTGCTCGTCGTATTCCAGAAAGCACCGTAGCGTCCGCTTCCAGCGAGACGCCAATTGATGAGACTGGCTTCACAATTGGCCATGCCAGTGGAAATCTATTAGTCGGAGCTAACTTTGATGATAATGGGGAATTGACTTCTGCCACAGTCTTTCGAACTGCCCGTCGGTTATTTGAAGGACGTGTGTATTGGAAGGATGAATTTTAATTGACTATAGCTCTTTGTGAAAAAATAAATACTAAGACTACGTAGCATGACTATTTGATAACAATAAAATCTCATCATCGGAATATTGAATTTTAGGGGTCCATTCGATCAGCGCTGCTTAGCTTAGGCGAATTTTTCAGGACAAAATGTACGTTGAGAATGTTCTGAAAAGTGCTGTGTGTTACGTTGGGAGGTGAGCCCCAGCAGGGACATTTTGAAGTTTGGATGTGATCCTCGAGGAAGCGAAAACCCACACACACACCTGCACTAATAGCAAATGAGTAATACCGAAGTACCCAAAAATAGAGTACTCCCTCCAAAGGAAGCTTCCAACTTCCGGAGTGCATTAAAGCTTTACGAGGCCAAACAATATAAAAAGGCCCTTAAGACCGCAGAAGCCGTGCTGAAAAAACACCCCGAACATGGTGAAACTTTGACTGTGAAGGGTCTCGTTTTGTATTTCATGGGGAAAAAGGAAGAGGGATTCGAAAACATCAAGAAAGGTTTGGAGAATGATCCGACTAGTTATGTGTGCTGGCACATCTCGGGAATTTATTATAGACAGGAAAAGAACTATGAAGAAGCCACCAAGGCTTATACCAAGGCCTGCTCATATGATCCAGAGAATGTCAACGTCCTCAGAGATCTTGCCAATCTGCAAGTTCAAACCAGACAATATAAAAGCTTGATCCCAACTAGAACTCGGCTGTTAAAGGACAAACCGGGCTTCCGTATTAACTGGACTTCATTGGCATTGGCCCACTATTTTAACAAGGATTATGCCACATGTGAAAAGACTCTGACCAGTTTTGAGGAACTGCTCAAGGAGCCATTACCAAAGAGTGATATTGAAAACTCGGAGGTTACCCTCTTTAAGAATAAGGTGATTTATGAAAGTGGTGATGTTGAAAGAGCCCTGAAAAATTTGGAGGAGATTTCTGACAAGGTCTTGGATCAATTAAGTGTTTCCGAATATCGGGCTAAGTATTTGTTGGAATTGAAGCGATACAAGGAAGCCGAACGGGAATACCGAGCCTTGATCAAGAGAAACCCCGAATGTGTTTCCTATTATAAGGGCTTGGAGGCTGCTCTTGAAATTTCGGAGGATAATTTGAAATTGCGACAAATTTTATATAGCCGTCTCGCTGAAAAATACCCTAAGAGTGACGCCCCACGTTCCATTCCATTAGGGTTCCTTGTTGGAGAAGAATTCAGGAGGGCTATTACCGATTATTTGCAACTTTATCTTAACCGTGGTGTACCTAGTACCTTTGTAATGGTCAAGCCATTGTATAAAGATGAAGAAAAGAAACAGATTATTCACCAAGTGATCACCGAAATGTACGATTCGCTTGTCGAAAAATCACAAGATCCATCCAGGGCCGTGTGGATCATGTATTTCATTGCCCAACACAAGACTTATCTTGGTTACCATGAAGAGGCCTTTAATCACATCAACCAGGCAATTGAACACACACCCACCTTGGTTGAACTGCATATGATCAAGGCCAAGATTCTGAAGCACATGGGCGACTTAGAAGGTGCGGTTGATTCCATGGAACAAGCCAGAGAATTGGATTTGCAAGATCGATTCATTAATACCAAGTCAGCTAAATACATGATGAGAGCCGGTCAAATTGATCGTGCGGTTGATTTGATCAGCTTGTTCACCAGAAACGACAGCAACGGTAAGGGCGTTCAAGATCTACATGACATGCAAGGATTGTGGTTCTTGTCTGAACAAGCCGAGGCCTACAAGCGAGCCGGAAAATTGGGCCTTGCCCTTAAAAGATTCCATGCAATCTTTAAAATTTTCCACGAATTTGACACTGACCAATTTGACTTCAACATTTATTGTCCAAGACGCGGTACCGTGAGATCATATCTTGATATGGTCAACTGGGGTGATCATTTATATTCTGACAGACATTATGTTCGAGCTGTCAAGGGGGCATCTGAAATTTATATGCAAATCGATCACCAACGCAAGGCCGATGAGGAGGATTATAACAATGGCCGTGTCGACGAGTCCGAACGCAAGAAAGCTCAACGTAAGGCCAAGAAGGAGAAGGCCAAGGAACTCAAGAAGGCTGAGGAGGAAGTTATTGGCGCCAACATCAAGGATGATGATCCATTAGGCTCACAATATGTGAACGCCGCTGATCCGTTGACAGCGGCATTCAACGTTTGGAAGCCAATTGGTGACGATCCTTCGTCATTGGTTAATGTCGATGCTATGAAAATTGGTTTTGAATTGTATTTGAGACAAGCTAAATATGTTCTAGCCGTTCAAATGCTCGTTAAGGCCAAGAAGGCTGGAGCTCCGGCCCATTGGTGTGTTGCTAGTAGTGTGCGAACCAGACATTACCTCAACCTTGATAAGACCACACCACCTGCGCTCAAGGCTGTGCCCATCAAATTACTTCCAACAGTGTCTCCACAGGGCAACATTGCTGAAGATGATCTGAACGAATATGCCGACAAGTATATTCGAGTCGATGACCACCCAAGCAGCGTTCTTTCCTGGGCACAAGCAAAACAAGACTTGGGTGCCTCAATTGAAGTTGTGGAGGATGGAATTGTAAAAATGTTAGATATGTCCGGTGTGACGGTTGAAGAAGCTATCGAGACTGTTAGAACTCTGGAATCTTTGAATTCGACCAAATTAGATGAATTCAAGGACCAAGTCAAAACGCAATTCCCAAGAGCTTCCGGCTTTTGAGTAGTATAATAGATTCTTTTTTTTTTTTTTTTTTTTTTTTTTTTTTTTTTTTTTTTTTTTTTTTTTTTTTTTTTTTTTTTTTTTTTTT
>PPJG02000002.1:38301-71732 GCA_003705695.2 Blastobotrys serpentis | reverse complement strand
TGAACATGGACATGGTCCACCATTTGATGGGCAATTCTACCGTTGTTTTGAAGAACGTTGTATCCTTCGACGTTAGGTCCCTCAACGTTCAAACCAGAAGCAATGGCAATTTTCTTTGCAACTGGCAACAATTCGGCCAAGTGCTCATCTGGGATATCGTGAAGCATGGCTCCATGGTATTTTGGAATCACCAAAACGTGTCCCGGAGCAGTTGGTTGGATATCCATGAAAGCCAATGTTTTGGCAGTTTCAACAACCTTCATAGAAGGGATTTCACCTATAATAGAGTCTTAGAATTTGATTCTAATTGTGCTGTGCTCCGTCTACTTACCCTTGATAATCTTGCAGAAGATACAGCTAGCAGACATGATAAATGGTGTGTGAGATTTGGTTGTTTGAGTGGGGAACCAAATAACAAGGATCGGGCACCGGAGCCCTTTTCTCGCGAGTCTGCGGATGGGGGTTTTCAAAGACCGAATTGTATCTATTTCTCCACACACAATCAAAAAAACTAACTCACAGAAAAATTTGGAATTTTAAACTCGCTGTAAAATTTTCTTTTCCCAGCTATAGTAGATATATTAAATTTCGAAATGTTTTCTCTAAAACCTGTTGGCTATTGCCAGGTGATGTTAACATTAATATCCTTCAGACTTGTTGTATTATCAGTAATCATATATCCATAGAGCTTGCATACATCTTCAATCGATCATGATAGCTACACATTATATATATACGATACGAAGGGAATTCAGCTCAATTTATACACTGAGAACCACTTTCGTGATAACCCACAAGGTTATTTCCGCATTTAGCAGATAAGCATGTCCAGAAACTGTCAGGTTTGATAAGGAGGATTGAGATTATTATTGTCGATTTGAAAGCATAGATTTTATTTTTTTGGAAACTTCCAGGACAATGTTTAGAGCTGCCCCACTTCAATACTGCGCTTTTTACCACCTGCAGATAGTTCTAGAAGTTGCACGGTTTTGCTGGTTGAGGCAATCTCTCTAGCCAATAAGCGGCAGCCCTTTACTGAATTCCCAGAGACGCCCAAGACCTTCAACCGTGACAAGGGCCCCAAATCAATTGTACTTTCGATGGATGCGTCAGCAGTACGCCGATGCCGGAGTCTAAGGGTGTTCAGGGCTAACTCGCCATGCAAATATTGAAAAGAATTTTGCAGATGGACCCAACCGGAATAGGAAATTTCAAGAACCTCCAGATTTTGAAAGAGGGATGATGCCAAACAAGTGGCATCAATATGCTCAATGTTTTCAAGCCAACATAGATTTAGTTCGCGCAATCGAGGGACTGAAATTGCCGTGAAAAACCCCCGTGGAAATGTACCGTCCAAAAACAACTTTTCAATGGGCCATTCAACAGATCTGTTAATATCCTGTGAAAGAACCACATTATTAGCCGTTAGAGTACACGAGTCAGTAACGATCTCACACATGTCTGCGATTTCATCTAGGTGATAGAAGTCTGGAAGCTCTATGTTGATATTCTCAATATCTATACCGTGAACGAATTTTCTCAAATAAATATAATATGAAGGATTGAAATAAACATCTAGTTGCCTGATTGTGTGGCGCTGTTGAAACTGGATCCAGTATTCAAGCTCAAACAGAGCCATGTTGACAGCTACGCTTTTGAACTTTCTCCCCAATAAGATTGTGTCAACTCCAATGGAACCACGACCAATCCTGGGATGTTCACAGTCTTGACATCTGCAAAATCTGTAGCTGTCTTCGGGGAACTGGCCAATGTCCAATTCCACATCAAAGTCAGCAGAACATTGATTAATTTGTTCGATACATATCCGCAGATGATGCGTATCAAGCATGCGTCCTTGTAGCGGACAGAAACTGGCCGTAAATGACTTTGGGCCTCGTGAACGAGATTCAAATGTTCGCAACACCAATTCTAGTATTCTGCAGGCATCCTCATATTCGCTTCCATCCAAGTGAACAGACACCCTCTCTGTTGTAAGTATCCAGTATTCCAATCCATTCTTCTTTCGTTGCTCGATATCCTCCAGAGTTAACAAAGCCTCTCTGTTACCAATTATTAAGTGAGTATTTCCAGCACGAGATGGATCGTAGTTACAGGATTTGCAATCCCACCCTCCAATCATCAGTTTACAATTGGTTTTCACAATTTGGTTCATTGTTGAGCAAGTGGCTCTCAAGGACAGAAGAGTGGAATGAGTACATGATTCCATAATTTGCGTCCATATTTCCATTGGAAGCCACATTTTCAATATTCGTCAAGTAAATGTGACATGCCATTGCGAAATACTCATATATATATATATATATATATCCCTAAATATCCATATGATATAGGGATCGGCGGGTCAAACATACCCCTGACTCATCATATCAGCCGCGCCTGATTTGATTCAGTCATATCAAAGTTCTGGACTAGGTCCGTTGAAGAGAGTAGAATTGAACGGCGGAAAGTCATATAATCGTCCTCTAAATACACTAACATACACAACTACCTGCCCATCGAGGGAACCCGATAGCATCTCTAATGTTATCTACACCAGTGATATAACAGATCCATCGTTCAAAGCCCATTCCATAACCGCCATGGGGGAAGGAGCCATACTTACGAAGGTCTGTATACCATTTCATATCTTCCATATTCATACCGGATTGTGCCATTGCAGTGATGAGGAGATCATAGTCATCTTCACGAAGACTGCCGCCAATCAACTCACCGAATTCTGGGACCAAGAGGTCAAAACATGCGACAGTGTTTGAATCAGCATCTAACTTCTTCATATAGAATGGTTTCAAACTGGTTGGATAGTCGGTGATAAACACAGGCCCCTTGAAAACAGTCCCTGCTAAAAACTTTTCGTGCTCTGACCCTAAGTCGTCTCCCCATTGAATTGGTTTTGATGGGTTCTTTTCTTTCAGAATCTCAACGGCTTCCGTGTAGCTAACTCGTGGCCACTCTTCCCCGTTTCTATCAATCATTTCCCACCGTCTTTTCACCAACTCCTTCCTTTCTTCGTCTCTAATACTGCCTAAAATATCCTCGGCCATCCGTCCTTTTGGAACCGCAGATCTCACCATTCCTTCAGCCACGGACATCACATCATTCAAATCCTTTGTGAAGGCCAATTCGGCCTCAACCATCCAAAATTCGCTTAGGTGACGATTTGTATCACTCTCCTCAGCTCTAAACGCAGGAGTCATGTTCCACACTCTACTCAACGCAGCAGTATAAACCTCTAAATGCAGTTGACTTGAAACAGTCAGATAAGAACCGGAATCTGATGCGAAAAAGTTTGGATTGTTTGGAGCCGCTACTTTAAATACCTCCCCCGCTCCCTCACAATCCGAAGAGGTTATAATAGGTGAATTTACTTGGGTGAAATGATGATCACTGAAAAATTTGGCCATTTCTGCTTGAGCATAAGACCTATACCTTAAAATGGATGAATTTCTACTACTCTTCCATCTGAATTGAGGAATGGTTCTTAAAAATTCCGGGGTATGATATTTCTTTTGTAAGGGGTAATCTGATCCCGAAGGACCCAACGTCGTGATCCTATTGGCCTCTAATTCTAATGCCTGTTTCGCACCTTGAGATTCTTTTAATGTTCCGTTAATCTCGACGCATGCACCGGTTGATAGATCTTTACTCTCTTCGGGTTTCATTACGACCATCAGGGATTTTTCACTGGTCCCGTCAGTGACATCGGCGAACGCAATTTTTTTCAGTCGTCGAACTGACTGGATCCATCCATTCACGGTGACATCTCCTTTCGCTGCAGGTTTACCGTCGAATAATGTCTTGATTGCAGTGTGATAACATCTTCGAAACTGCAACATTTTTTTTTTTTTTCGGTGATGATGAAAATTTCCCAAATTTCATATTGGGCGAACCTTGATCATCGAAACACATCTCCGCAGATCCTGACTTTTATCATATTTTTTATATATTTCACAACTTGAATTTTTTACGTGTAAATAATATATATATATATATATATTCCTTCCCAATATATCAATTATATAGCGTATCGTTGGCCTGTTGTAAAATCATACGTTCGCTTTCAGATGCAGCCTTGGATGTATCAAATCCCTGGTTACCTAACCCCATAGCTAAAAGTCCCTCTGGACAGAGAATATCTTTTTCTGTTCCAACATCAATAAATCCATGTTCCCCAGGTCCCTCTGCATTTGGAAAATCAGGCGATGGGGTTCCGTTCAAAAAAGCCTTTCTTTGGGACACTAAATACGCCAAGTTCTTCTGACAGAGAGAAACCGTAGGAACATATATAACCGAGGAATCGCTACTACCTGTATGCTCACTCTCTACAGCATGAATTGTATCACAATGCCAAGCGACATAATCCCCAGGGTTCATTTTTGGAATAGAAACCATGGTATGTTCAAGTTCCAAATGCGGGTGGGTCAATGGACTCAACTCTTGCGTAGCACCAGGCATTGAATTAGGAAACACAGTTGTTGGTGCTACATAATTCCAGGGGACATCCAAGTTATTATCAATGGGGTCATAAGTGTCTTTACCTCTTGAAACTGCAGTTTCTGGAGCAAAAAATGGCCTTAACATCACATAGGAAGTGGCATGCTTCAGCATGGGGTTCACCATCAAAGTACCTCCCTTTGGGCCACACTCGGAAATTGAAAGCCAGCCCTGGAAAAACCTGAAAGCAGAACATTGCCCTTGGCCATTGTGCAAATCAGAAGTTGCATTCAATCTATGGTTGTAATCAAATGGTTCATAATCTTCCCAACTTCCATTTAATATCTTGTCATATACTCGGCTATATTCCAAATCCTCCCATCTTTCAATTGATCCCTGATCAATATGAGGTCCGAGTGAAAACGACTTATCCCCTGCTGGCCTGATCCTGAGTCTGTCAGCATATACTAGCGGATGATTCAAAGACATTGGTTGTGGAAGAGAGCTTGTGGTGTACCAGAGGTTTTGAAGTACCCGCTGAAGTTTTAAGACATTTGGATGCGACCGTGCACGAAGTTGGCTCTTAGACCAGTAGAGCTCGAAAATTGTTGGAGATTTTTCTGGGAAACCTTTCACTGGGTTCTTTGAAATGTATTCGTCTAGATCATATTTCCATTGCCTGGCTTTGTTACGGGGCACAACGTTGCGAACAATAACAACCCCACGATCTCTAACATTATCCCACAGGGTCGAGTTAACAGACTCGAAATCTTTTGTTGTGAGTTCTGCCATATCGATTTCGGGTATGACTTTGTCCCCTAACTTCTTGACAATGCCAACCTCTTCTTTGAGAGATGAAAGTAGACGTTCCCAGGAGGCAATGAGCTTATCTTCTTTTCCCGTAACAATTCTCTTTTGAACCTCATGAAACCTAGGTGAAAGAGGTCCTACTACCTCCCCTCTGAGTGAAGGAAATACATCAGCAATGTCCCCAGTCCCCCTAGAAGTGGTGCTGGCATATCTGCAGCGCAGTAAAGTGGATACCTTCTGTCTAAGCATTCTTAGAATTAGAAATTTACGTCTATTTAATATAGATCACCTGGCATCTTTATATATCTACAGACAAGTTTCTTTTTCACTACTTTTGTTTGAGTCTCTGTACCTTTTTGGAATTTCAGCCGCACCCGTTAATCTGGGGTAAAACGATTAATTATGCGATATCCGCAACGTCGGATGAATATTTGCGGGGAAAGAAGGAGATATGTTTGGATTTTTGACAAAGATGGCAACTACTACTAATAGGAGGTTTCCAGAAGTGTCCTAAAAATTGTGTTTCAGCTTTTACAGACGAGCACGCCGAAACAACTCAAATGTATTCTTGTTCATTCCTCATATTGAGCCATACTCCAGTTGTGTGACTTCCTGCCTTTGTTGTTCAATATATCTCGATTGGAACTGCCAGAATCTTCAGAACCACGTCAATTGACTGGCTGACTTGAAGAAAAGTGGCAATTTTTTTTTAAAAAAAAGAAAATTGTGCATTTTACTAATAATACGGTTAAAGAAATCTTTCAAAAAGTGTTAGATAACGAGTAGCTTCAGATTTCACCCGTGATTGAAAATCTAATCATAATGACTGAAATGCATAATAACATGAAAAGATGGACAGAAAGTTGTGTTGGCACTAAGCGAGTGATTGTGAAAATGTGGCATCCATTAATAGTTTTCTGAAACCGCCTATCCGACTCAAAAAAATGCATGATTATTTCCCGTGTTAGAATAGACAATGAGGTCAATGGACGACTAGCTCACCGATGAATTCTGCATAATTGTATCGCAAATTGTGATAGACCCCTTGGCGTCCAATTAGAGGAATCATAACTGTTCTATGATATAATATTCACCTACTGCCTCATCCTGAAGTTTCAAATTTAGAGAGAATGCAGTTCTGTTTACCAAACCATCTGCAGGATGAAAAATATTGCTTGCGTTCCTCCACAAAATCTAACCCTATCGTACAATATATTAACCCAACCCAAAATGAATGTTAATTGATTCTCTGCAGATATTCTAGCTTTCAATAACCAAGAAATTATTTTGTAATCGAGATTTTGTTAGGGAAATTTCAAGCCCATTTTCGGATAGTCATGAACCTCTAAATGAGGCTGCATCCCAACATGGGAACTTTTGACAAGTTGCATATACTTGCTTTTTCATACTTTTCGGCGATTCTCCGCCCTGCCCCTTTGCTGAAGTATAAAAGGACATGACAGCCACCGATTCTCTCAGTGTTGGCGTGGGCCAACACTAGCTATCCAGCCACATTGCTATCTACTATCGCTGCCGCATCATAGTCTTATATCACATTTATGAATGTTTTCTATCATCCAAAACTTTCAAGAAGTCATTTTGTTAGTTATAAATCGTCATTAAAATCCCATAGCTTATTTTTTTGGTATTAATAATTCTTTTTTTTTTCATACATGACCTGGAACTTAGGTATTCCTCCAGTTTTAACATGCAATGTGGCCAACACAAGATTTGATCAATGTTAGAATGAAATTAGTACTACATTTATATCAAGAGTTGATCCAGGAAGTGACCTGTCTTGCACCCATTCTCGATGCAAATCGAAGCGATTGAGAGCCCATAGGGAAATACGAAACAGTATACCATAACGCGGCCAAGATTTGTATAATAATGGCTAATAAGGTCAAGATTGTGGACCTGAGGCCAATGCTGAAAAACAATGTGGCGAAGATGGAGCCAAAATAGGCCACTGTAAATGGGAGTCGCTGTTGAGAAAACAAATGCTTTAAATAAGAAAGAGGCCCCTGTAACACACCAAATGAGATGACGAATAACAGGGAACCCAATGACCACAAAACGGCAAATTTGCGTGGCTTTAACGCCAGAACGGGGAGGATAAAGAAACATAATGCAAAACAGGCTACCGCTCCTAACAAACAGATTCCAAAGATTAGCAGTCTGTCCCATCGAGACAAGTTGAACCAAGCCGGCTCTTCCACTATTTCACTCTGTTCTCGTCCTTCTCTCTCGGTTAGGGGCAGACGGATGAAATTGTTGCCGTCAGCAAAGGGATTGAATGATTTCACTCGGTCGAAGAACGACCCTTCGTTATTCATAGACCCCCCATTGGCGTTTACAGTTGGTAGACTGCTTCTCCATGAATTCAACTGTGATCTGAAGGCATTTTCACTCATTGTATCTCTTCTTTCTGAGTCGACGGATCCTCTCTATAAGTGCAGCTGGATTTACTATTAGGTACACCGGTGTTCCGGTTTGAGGTGTAAGTTAATCCCAACGGAATGGGGTGATAATGACACCACGCAGTTTACTAAACACACTACAACATGGTTGGTAGGTTTCTGGTAGCTGCGAGACTAATGCTTTGCCTATGACCCAATTGAGTCTGGCCTGCGGAAAACGAATGGAATTGGTTCAGCGGTGATTGGAATGCCTCCGGCGGCTTCTTTTTTCTCCGAAAAGAAGCAAAAAAGGTAGCTCTGCGAGGCCAGTGCTTTTGGTTCTTTTCTGGAAAAGAACGCCGCCCGCAGGGCAATTGAGTAGTAAGAGTGTCTAGCCCTGACGAGTCTCTTAAAACCCCCTACTTTTGACACTTTTGGAATAGTGTCCTAAGACTGCGGTGAAGTGTGCTTGGAGGGGAAATTCTAGAGATCGAACGAAACTAGCGCTCGATGGCAAAAAAAAAGGAAAAACCAGGTGGAAATAGTCCTCCTTTTATATTTCAAATTAGACGCCAGAACTAATTGATCTAGGAAGAAGAAAAAGCTTATTATTAAACTCATCACGTGATTGAGTATGAGGGAAGAATTATATCGAATTCGAAGAGAGCCTCCGGTGCCTCTTTTTCTCAGAAGAATAAAGGTAACTCTGCGAGACGCCATACAAGTGAGTGCTTTTGGTTCTTTTCTAGAAAAGAATGCCGCCGGCAGGGCACTTTAATCTAGCGATATATAGCGGCAACATCATGTGATATCATAGAAATAAACCAGCTTAAAATAACACAGCGTTCTGAGTGAAGAGAATAGAAGAAGTAGAAAAGAAGGTGTCGCCCTGCACGACCTTTCGTGAGATGTTCAGACCATTCACTACTTTCAACATCTACAAACAAGACGGGCCGTCGTCATAGCTTGATCATATGACTGTCCTATTTACTTTTCTCTGCCGAGGGATGAGGCGAATGGTGGACGAGATATATCGTGACCTCCCACTTCCTTTTTACCCATATCCCGAATTAACTACAAATAATCTATATATTCCTAGCTATTGACGTATTGTCACCGTAAAGAAAAAACCATTGCCATGGTTATCCGTGTGAGACACACAACCCCACAAAACCCTGGAGAATTGTGATCACAATGGATGACTTCCGTTCAAATCAGTCATCAATAACTCATGACCAAGCCTAGCGAAACGTTGGCAGTCATTGTATATGCTGTGCACATCACTTCTCCACACATCTCCATGGCCATCTCCGTGATATTCTTATTATGACTTCATAGCCGCGCAACGATTGCGGCGAACTGAATCGGAACTTTCTTTTTCTTAACCGTGGAAGCGAAGCGAGGTCTAGATCTGCCGCATTTTTGGGAGATTTTGTTCCCTACAAACCCGCCATAGGAACCGTATAGAATGCTGTAGGAAATTGGGGAATTAGAACACGAGAACAATGTAGCTGACCGATATCTAAATTTATACGTATATAAATAATAACGAGAGACGCCACAATATTTGTGTGGTGGGGGAGATCTAGACGGGATGGGAATGAGGCGTTCCTGATTTGGCAGGTGGCCGATGCACCCGATTGTTATATCCCAACAAAAGGGCCCATTCTATCTTCCGCATAATTTAAACCTCATCATTCTATAAATTTTCCCCACAGATAAGACTCATTTTTGCTTTTTTGCAATTTTCTTTTTCATTGGTTTGGAACAGCATTATGGAAGATGTCTACGCCACACATTAAGCAGGAACCAGAAGATGACTACGGCGATTCGTTGATGAATCGCCAATATTTAACTAGAGGTGGCGAGAGCCATTTTGACGACGTATCGTCGTCCATGATTGATGAACGCGACTTATTAGATTTAGAAGGAGTACATTCTCCTCAATTTAATAATGCACATGCCATGGCAGCGGCAAGCATTGGGTTTTCCTCCAACACACCTTCACGTAGCATGGGCGGTGGTGGATCTTCCTACCCGTCAAATTATGGGACAACGCCTCCAGTTCCCGAAAGCACGTCGCCCTTTGACGACTTTATGCTGGCCAGAATGAATGTGCCCCAGACGCACACGCAGCGATTTCTGCAGGACAACAACTATTCAAACTCCACGTCGTCGACCCCGTATAACAACTCGTACACATCGCCGCCATCCTCCATGGCCAATGCCGGAGGTGGTGGCAAATATTTAAAGCCCAATCTGAGCACTGAGGACAAACAGCAACAGATTCTGGCCGAAAGACGACGACGCAGACGGGAGAGTCACAATGCGGTTGAACGTCGGCGTCGGGATAACATCAACGAGAAGATAAAGGAATTATGCGATTTACTTCCAGAGGCATTTTTGGCCGCATCGAACGATCCCAATGCATACAATGGATCCAAGGATGACAAGCCCAACAAGGGCACCATTTTGGCAAGATCTGTAGACTACATTCGAAAATTGCAGCAAATCATTGACGACCAGAATAGACGTGAACTCGAACTTCAAGACACCATCCAGGCCCTGCAGCGTAAGTCCAACCAGCCGGTTACAGAATTCACAAAGACTTCGGCGGAAATCGGATTGGCAAAATTGGGCACATCCGATTCGCCTAACGCGGCTGGCAATACAAACACGGGCAGTAACACGACGGGAATCACTCCAGACTTTACCCCAGATGTGGATCTGGACTATTACAAGCATTCGCTCAACTACCAAGATGCACTCAACTCCTCTGCCATCGCCGATGACGATGACTTCAATTGATAATCTGTACAACACAAAGACAAACCTCACCTGACCCACTAATGAAACCTCAATCTGGATAATAGGATATATATATTGAAAAGCTAGTTATTAATGTTTCAACTGATTGATGGCGGTTTTTAGATGCAATGTGTCAATTCCCGCCTGGTCCGCACATTCGGCCACCTTGTTCAGATCTTGGCGCAAACTATCAACATTAGAAGAAGGTTTTAGTCCACGACCTTGTTCGCTCAACTGCTCAATTGTACGACTGACGTGGTCTATAAATGGGGTCATGGCCGGCTTCATCACAGCTTGCCATTCATCTTCCTTCTGCCAACGACTCTTTACAGCCGAACAATAATTGTTTACCATGCCAGCGAGACTATTCAGGTTTATCACTATAGAACTGACCGCACTTTGGTCAAGATTCATAGTTTTCAACGACTCGGTATATGTGTCACACATATCACCGGCTCCCTGAAGATTTGAATTCATTCTTGCAATGAAATCGGCGTCATTCGGCACTGGCTCATTATTATCTGCTACTCTAATGTGAATATATTCAATAGGTAATGGAATAGCGTAAATTGTTAAGATCAGTGACAAGAAAAAAATGAGGATATAAGTCTTCATCATGTGACCTGTGTGACAATAATAATAAAAAGAAAAGGAAAAAAATGGCAGACTCAATTTCTACTATCTTCAGTCTACATATATATATATATACAGATATCTCTCGCTCAGAAAACGTTGCTCTACTTTATTAAACTTTGTATTTGTTCACAACTCTGGCATTCTCATCACAACTCGTTCCTTATTTTCGCTCAATTCTCTTAGCTTTCGCATGATTTCAGACTTTTCCCATCGTTCCGGGCATGGCTTAACATCGTTATTCTTGGTGGCCCAGTAATAGATATCCCAATCCGGCTGATCTAAAAGTTCGTCGTATTCATCCATCTCTTGTCTAGTCATAGTGCTAAGATACTTCTTTGCAAATCTACTTAATAGCAAATCTGTCTCCAAAATACCTCTCTTTCGGCTTTGATAAAGCAGACGTGCTCGCTTGGTTTCATCGTCCTCATTTGGTCGTGGTAATGGCTCAATCTTCATTTCAATCTTAATCTCCCCGTTATCATCCTTCTTGGTAGCAAATCCCCGGGATGATCTAATGTTCATTGCCATCATTCTACTGCTCATTGCACGTCCCCCATTGAAAAGACCTCTTCTCAGCATCATCATTTTATTTTTTGTCTCGAATAATTTTCCTGTTGTCTGTCTGCAATGCTCCAGTCACCTGAACTCCACACAGATTCATTCGCGCAGAGAGAAATTGATGATGGGAAATTGGAAAAAAATGTCGGTAATCCGACACACCGGTATCCCGCAATTTTCTGAGAAAATTACACGGGTTAGGGTTAGTGCGGCTTGGATTTGTTTATGTATATCTAAATTGTTTGTTTACAGTTTGATAGATAGTATCAAAATGAGCAGTGGAGGTAGCGAAACGACAATTCTGCCTGTATACCTTCGAGTGAAGCCCAGACCTGGGGCTACTGAGAATGAATCCTATCTTCGGGTGATTCACGGGACCAATGAGGTTGAGGTTGACCCGCCAAAGGGAAGCAAATACAAGACGGAGGAGAAATTCAGCTTTTCAGGTGTATTTAAAGAGAGCTGTAATCAAATTGACGTTTACAGAGGCACAGTACTGCCTCTTGTCGAGAATGTTTTGCTTAACCACCGGGATTCCTTATTTTTCACAATGGGATCCTCAGGATCCGGCAAAAGCCATACCATCCTTGGATATCGACAGACTCCTGGAATGATCCAATTGGCAATTGATACCATTTTCAAGTCCGTTTCCAAAAACATAATTGAGTTTGAAGCCGTGGAAGGTGCCAGTGATAAGAATGCCAACAGAACTTCGAGTGCGATTGAAGCAGGGCTATTCCTGGATTGGTCCAAAACAGGCAAAGTTCGATATTCGAACAATTCCATGTGCGATGACAAATTTGATTTGGAGAATGATGAGAAATATTCATATGCCATCTACATATCCATGGTGGAGATTTATAATGATCGTGTGTTTAATTTATTGGAGGATTCGGACAAAAGACGCGGATTACTTGTCAAGACCGATTCGCAAACTGGCAAATCCTACTTAGCAGACGTCCAAAAGGTCTATGTCAGCGAACGTAGTGAAGCTTTTCGGGTGATTGAAAAGGGTCTATCCATCAGAAAGGCCAATTCTACCGGACTGAACGACTATAGCAGCAGATCGCATGCGTTTACTACAATTGAGGTCAAGAGAATCTCCAAAAAGCAACACAGCGTTGTTAGTTCATCCAGCTTGACAATTGTGGATTTGGCCGGATCTGAAAGAAACAAGGCTGCTAAGACTGCTGGTAGTCGACTAGCCGAAAGTTGCGCAATTAACAAATCACTGATGCTTTTAGGACAATGTTTACAGAAACAACGGGATCGGGAACGTGCCCGAACCACAGCTAGCAAACAAGACTTTTCAATCTTCCGAAACTGCAAATTGACACAATTACTCTTGGCCAATGCATTCATACCCAATTGTGGCCAAAAAACCCAAATCCTGGTCACGGTGGACCCTTATGGCGATTTTAATGCCTCGTCACAGATGCTTAGATATTCGGCCCTGGCCAGAAACATCTCTGTTCCAAAGGATAGAATTTCTTCTTTGTCATCATTGAGCAGTAAAGACGATTGTGGTGGCTCTTCGACCACATTGGCTGATATTGACGGCAGATCCTTTTCGGGTAATACCACTGATAGTGAGTATTCCGGACAGAGACATCTTCTGGATAGAATCAAGCAATTGGAGGACATTGCTTTTGAGGCTACAGAGAGATGCATGATGATTGAAGAACAAGTTCGTGAGGAGATGGCTGTCGAAATGGAGAAGCAATTGCACGAAATGGAAGCCCGGTATATGGACCACATGGATGACGACTTCGGCCGAAGTCAGGAATTGACTGATAGGAAAATTGATATCCTCACCCAGTCGATTAGACAACAGGAAAGCAAGAAATTTCAAAGCCAAATTGACTCTCTTCTGCGTGAGAATGAACGACTGAAAGCTCAGCTTGGTATTTAAATATAGATATTTTGGATGATAATGCATGTTTGTACAGAAAAGAAAAAAAGTTGAAATCGTGACCGGAGTGTAGAAATAAGATTGCTCCTAATGGGATTAATGCAGTCACTCACCCTCACCTTCATTATGTATATTTTGAGTCTATATAAGTGCCAGATAAAATACGCTGCCCAAAATATCATTCAAGTTTGGTAGATCTTGCCAGGTTTTTATGAACTTCGGCGTCTAATTGAGAAGTGGAAAAACATAAATAAGATTCGCTTTCCGCCCAAAGTCATTCATTTTTTGATTATTTCTAAAGTGTCTTGTACTTTTACATTTTGATTTATCAAATTAGGAACCGTGCACCCAACTATCACTCAATTGAATTAAGCGTGCCATTAAACATTGCCACACTGTTGCTTCTGACGAGATTCTCCGCTCCGCGGAAGCTTCCGGGTCATTCCTATGGAAGAGTGCCTCCGGCGGCTTCTTTTTTCTCCGAAAAGAAGCAAAAAAGGTCGCTCTGCGAGGCTGCACAAACTAAAAGTCATAAAAAGAATACATTTAAACTCGTCTTCTGTCAGAGATATATCTAATAATTGAACCTTGACCAGTGATGTCAACGGTCTTTTCAAACCAGGACAATAACACACCGCCATTTCCATGCGATTGACCGAGCGGCGAGCCCATTCCCTTATATAAATATTTGATCAGGACATTCTGGTTGTCTGTGGAGAGTTTGTCAACAATGGGAGTAATGTCAGAAGATTTAACAGCGGTGACAATTTCCAAAAAGTTTTTGAGGTTGAGGGTCTTGGCTTCTTCATCACCTCCGTATGGTGGGTTTTGGAGCACAGCTTGCAAAGCGCCAGCGTAATCACCTCGAGATAAGAGTTGTCTGGCTTCTTGACCTCTGGCAGTCACGTCCTGGACAGTTACTGGAGGTTGTTCAGGAACTAGATCAGCTTGTGTCAGCGCATTGTCCGGGTTCAATCGGTCAATATCTATTCGTCTAAAGTCAGTCATGATGAGGAGGAAGAAGAAGAAAAGAAGAAGAAAGGGCTTTGATGCGGTCGCAAGTTCAAATTCAAAGGGATGGGTGACGAAGTGATGAAGTGGTGTTGGAACCATTCGGGGTTGCTATGGAAACGGACGGTGGAGAGTTGGCACAGTTCGGACTTCGGAATATCGGAGAACCGGGGTAAATTTTGGAAAAGAAAAAGGGTCGTTTGTGAGTGGTGCGCGCAAATCAAGATTGTTGTATTTTTTTTGGACAAGATCAAATAAATAATTTTTTTGAGGTGGATTGGATTGGATAATACAAGGAACCCGGTTGGTGGTTTTGTGAACAGTTAATTTTAATTTTGGAATATGGACCTTGACACCAGAGAGAGTACCAAAGAAAGGGAACGACGATATCGAAAGCTGTTCGATTCGTTGGTAAACAATTCACACAACTACCTGGATTCTAGTGATTTGAAAAGATTGCTAGAACAACGGTACCAGCCGTTTGACAATATGGAGGAGATAGTTGATGAATTGATTACGACGATTGGACAATCCAAGGACGGACAAATTGATTTCAACTCATTCAAGACGTATATGGAGGATACCGAACACATACTGGAAAAGACATTTGAAACACTCGACTTGAAGAAAGACGGCAAGCTTGATTTACAGGAAATCAGTGAGGGATTTGCCCAGTTGAATTTGGATGTTGACGCTCAGAAGATTGGCCTATTTTTCGAAACATTGGATTTGGACGAGGACGGTTATATATCCCTCGAAGACTGGAGATATAACCTCTTGTTCATTCCAAATCGCATGGGGTCCCCATTAGAAGCCGCCTACATCTTCTTTATTGAGGACTTGGATCTATCTTCTGAGGGGGATGTCATTTTAAGTTCAGAAACATTAAATGGCGTCGGATACTTTTTGGCTGGCGGCCTGGCTGGGGTCGTTTCCAGAACATGTACGGCACCATTTGACAGATTGAAGGTTTTCTTAATAGCGCAAAGTGGATCACAGCCGCTGAAACAAGCTGCAAAAGGGGCTGCTTCTGCGGCAGCAACCCAGGCAGCTGCCAATTCGACAATCTTAGGTGCATTAAAATATATCTGGCGACAGGGCGGCATAAGAGCCTTTTTCGTTGGCAACGGGTTAAACGTTATCAAGGTTTTCCCAGAATCGGCCATGAAGTTTGGTTCATTCGAAGCAACAAAGCGCTTTTTATGCAACGTTGAAGGGGTTTCCGACCCTTCAGAGTTATCGCGAGCCGCAACATTCTTATCAGGAGGAATTGGCGGGGTGGTCTCGCAATTCACTATTTATCCCATTGACACTCTAAAATTCAGAATACAATGTTCCAAGCCGATAGCTGGCAAGAATATGATAAAACACACCATTATGGATATGTGGAAAGAGGGAGGTTTCTCGCTATTTTACCGAGGCATCTTCGTTGGTGTGTGTGGCATTTTCCCGTTCGCCGCATTAGATTTAGGGACCTTTTCCGCAATGAAGAGAGCCTATTTGGCCGGACAAGCCACAAAGCTTGGTGTGGACCCATCTGAAGTTGAAATTGGTAACATGGCCGTCTTAACAATGGGTGCTTTGAGTGGGTCGGTTGGCGCATCTGCCGTCTATCCGATTAATCTGTTACGAACGAGATTACAAGCCCAGGGCACAGCTGCCCATCCTTATCGATACGATGGGTTCAGAGACGTGTTCCGGAAAACAGTAGCTCGTGATGGACCCCGAGGTCTGTTCAGGGGACTGGGACCCAACTTGGCCAAAGTCGCCCCTGCAGTCAGTATAAGTTATCTCGTTTATGAGAATGCAAAGAGCACAATGAATTTGCAATAATCTAATGTAATATGCATGTTTATAGAATAATATGACACTAATCGTTCATCTTCCAAAATCATCATCGGCATGTTGGCTTTGTTTTTTCTGTTTCCCCCGAATCTTTTCTTCCTGCAGGTATAAATTAAAACTGATCGGTCCGGCTTCAACAAACCTGATAGGTTTACTAACCAATCCAGTGGGTTTGTTCTTAGTCGTACAATAACGAGCCGAATCAGCCACTATCCACGGGCCATTTGGATCATAATCCTCATCTTCGTCGCTTTCCAATAACAATGTAAATGCCAAATCGCCTCCACTTGTATCTATCTCTCCATATGATGCGAGTTCAATGCTGAGTGTTCTTAGGCACGCTCTGTACTGGTCGATGATCTTTTCCCAACTGCCCGTTGAACCAAACGCATTTTCGTCTAGAGGTCTGTCCAAGTCGGCCAAAGGTATTCTGGGGAAATCCTCCAGCCCCAACACATAACGTTCTAATGGTCTCTTATCCGCCTGTCGTAGAATCACCAAAGACAAACTTTCTACTTTCCCTGCGATGATTCGCTCCATGCAAACCACAGACATGTGTTCTATCCATTCGTTAACTTTCGGGTGGCGGCATTGATGCACACTGGTGTCATAAACTCGTTTCAATCCAAATGCCTCCTCGGGGTACACTTTTCGTAAGTATACAATTTGGTGAACAAGTGTGATCAGAAATTGTTGAAATGACGCAAACAGCTCGGATGCATTCTCTGGTCGAGCCATATATATAAAATACTCATGTATATTGTCCTGATGATTCAGTTGTGCGGCTGTGCAAGTTTGGTCTCCCAGCCGGTGCAAATTTTGGATTTTCCCCCTTTTATAGATAATTGCTGTGTGGGCACCGCTCCAAGTAGACTCCGACAGACGGTTTCAGTGCGAACTCTGATAAAACAATTAGAAAACTGTTACATTATTTCAATGTAATAATATACGAAAACATGCCATGGTAAATCAATTAGAAAATAAGTATACTATTTCAAAGCGAGATTTCCTTTTTAGAAAGGATGATATAACAACCGTGCGACTCAAATAGGTAAAGGAAAATAAACCGAGGACAATCTATTTTCAATTCCTACTAAAACACAGGGAGATTCCGCCTTGTCCTTTAGAATTACACTTCTCGGTTTGGTTCATTGTAAAATTCCAATCTACACGAATCCCTGTTCAGAAGTAAACTTCATTTCCTTGATGTAAAAGCATAGAATGAGCAATCCCCTTTTTAATCACAGCTAGAACCCATTTTAACGAAAACCAGGGAACAGAACAAAGAATTGACAAATTCAGTAATCATTGGCACGTCTACCGTAAATATGATTGTCGAGATTGAAAGAATCAGCACTTCGGATAGCCTCCACATTCGAACCACAACGTAACCCACTTAACCCAACTCAAGCCAATTGACAAGGATGAGGAAATTAACTTGAATTCCACCATCCTTGTTGCATTTTTGTGCATCAACGATGGCCGCCTTATTTGCCAGCCCCCGCACCCAGCAATCTAGGTAGCAGTAATATTAAATAGCCCTAGCATTGCATAGCTTTTACTTAGATACAAACATAATACTTATTATCCACCACCAAGCTACCAAAAGATGAGCAGATACGAATTCGAAAATAAAAAACAGATGCTGATCCAGGAACATGAATTATTAATGATTGCAATAACAATCGAGAATAAGATTGTATCATGAACATTTTCAAAGACTTGAACGTTGAGCCCCATGTGGTCGAGTTGGACGAGATGGAAAACGGCGAAATGCTGCGGCAGGTATTTTGGTTCAAGTACAGGCATCCTATGCCAAATATCTTCATCAAGGGGCAATTCTGCGGCTCTGCAAATGAAATTTTCCAACTGCATGAGAGCGGCAAATTGAAACAAATGTTAGAAGAAGCTAATTTAATCAATTAAGTTTACTTAAATAAAATTTCCTACACAAGTTTCCACGCTTTTCCTGTTCCCTTAAAGGCGATCCAATCAACATACTCTTAAAGACCATTATTTTCGCTCAAGGAGGTTATTTATTGCACTCTTGACTAAGCCGCGCACTTGTTTTAATAATCACAGCTAGAATCCTTTTTGACCAAGAATATAGAACAAGAAATCGACAAATTCAATAATCATTGACTTGCTACGGTAAATATGTATGTGATTTTCAAGATGCATACACAGCTGGACCTGAAATTTGGAGCCAATTCGAATCCAATTAAGGTGGGGACGTTATGAGAAGGCCCATCTTGATTCTACGATGAAAATATACATTGACATATATATGTATTCTTCATTTGTATAGTCATGTTTGCCGGAGTGGGATCATTCAAGAGTAGACAATTCTCCTGACTGCTGATCAGCACACGTCGATATCACATCACATTACTGATGAACATTTTCTGGTGGATAGCCACTAGTATGTAGTCCACAGCTTTACTGTCCAACCATTGACCAAGATTCTAACCAAACTTGTTAAGCCGTATAACATCTCTCCCCGCCAGAAAAACAGGTTTTGCAAGGTTTCTGCTTGAAATTGCAATTCTACCCTTCTCAAATATCATTTAATCCCCAGAATTTCCCAGCTTGCATAATTGTGGGGTAGATACTGGTGACCCCCGCAAGAAAATGTCCCCCCGCCACACAATCAAACACCAACGGCGTTCAAGGAGTATTAAACTCTCTCACGAGAACAACACTTAACAAACAAAGTGCAGGAACGCTGCGATGGAATTTCAAAAGTAAGAGAGAGAGCGCGTGTGTGTGTATATATACTATCAAGAATGATAGCGCTAATAGCCTTGCAAAACAAAACAGCTTAGGAAAATCCGGATTGAAAGTGTCCAAGATTATTCTTGGGGCCATGAGTTACGGCAAAAGTTCGTGGCGAGAATGGGTTCTGGAAGATGAAGAGACAGTTATGAAGTTGTTGAAAAAGGCTTACGATAGTGGAATTCGTACTTTTGACACTGCGGATATGTATTCTGACGGTGAATCCGAACGTTTGATTGGACGGTTCTTGAAAAAGTACAATATTAACCGATCCACAATTGTGATTTTGTCCAAGTGTTTCCACAAGTGTGCCGACGATGAGTCACTCGAGAACAATGATATGAATTGGATCAACCGATGGGGGTTGTCCAGAAAGCATATCATGGATGCAGTCAACAACTCTGTAGAGCGGTTGGGCACGTATATTGACGTTCTTCAAATTCACAGATTTGACAAGGATACCCCTAAGGAGGAAGTAATGGAGGCCCTGCATGACGTGATTAAAAGTGGAAAGGTTCGCTATATTGGTGCTTCATCCATGAAGACGTATGAATTTGCGCAACTGCAATTCATCGCTGAAAAGAACCATTGGACAAAGTTCATTTCGATGCAAAACTTCTACAATCTTCTGTATCGTGAAGAAGAAAGGGAAATGATCCCATTCTGCAATGAAACTGGAGTGGGCTTAATTCCATGGAGTCCAATTGCTCGAGGTGTGTTGGCCAAGCCAGCCGATAAGACTTCACTTCGTGAAGACTCTGATCCTCTGCTCAAGCGTCAAGATTTTAAGAGCGATCAAACCAGTTTGGAAATTATTCGCAGAGTTGAAGAGGTCTCCAAGAAACTTGATGTTTCCATGGCCATGGTCTCCATTGCATGGGTGCTTTCCAAGGGTGCAATGCCAATTGTGGGTTTCAATAAGCCGGAAAGAATTGATGAGGCAATCCGGGCCCTTCAATTGAAGCTGTCCAAGGAAGATATTGACTATCTCGAGAAACCCTATGCTCCCCGTCCATTGGAAAACTATTTCTAGCAATAGATGAATCGTGATGTATTCAGTTAATCGTATAATAAAGTCACAACGTGTCAATTCGTTTAATTTTATGGTGATATGTGGTGTTACTGTATCCATAACTCCGCATTTCCGCAAATTTTAAGGAGATACGCGCGTAAATGACGCGCGTTTCAGTAAATTAATTGAGAGACCCCATCAGTGATAAATAGAGTTGACGAGATATTGATTTAAAATAGATAAAATATATGGTTATCACTGCTCTCGACAAAAGCTCTATTCACCGGATCACATCTGGACAGGTGGCAGTTGATTTGGCAACATGTGTGAAGGAACTGGTTGAAAACTCGGTGGATGCCCACGCCAGAACTGTGGAAGTGAGATTCAAGAACTACGGGCTTGATGGAATTGAAGTAGTTGACAACGGAGACGGGATTGATGAACAAGACTTAATACATGTTGGATTAAAGCACCATACATCAAAGCTTCAAAGTTTCGATGATTTAGAACAAGTGGCAACATTTGGGTTTCGGGGTGAAGCAATGTCTTCATTATGTGCCCTCTGTAAAGTTTCAATGATCACTTGTAGTGCACCGGTTGTTCCCAAGGCTACTCAGTTGGAATTCAACCATGATGGTAAAATCAAGTCTAAGGCGATGACCAGCGGTGTTAAAGGAACAAGTGTCAGGTTGGAGGCTTTGTTCATGACACTACCGGTTCGGCGGAAAGAATTTGAACGAACACATAAGAGAGAGTTTGGCAAGGCCATTGATTGGATTCAAGCGTATGCAATTGGGTTAGAAAATATCAAGGTTATTGTCAGCCACACTTTGCCGTCCAAGAAAAAGTCAATTTTATTTAGTACGAATGGTGGGACCATGAAACAGAATATTGCGACGGTTTATGGGTCCAATGTTTTGGACAGCCTGCTACAGGTTGATTTCAAGATTGACTGGGTGCGTAAAAGTATTTTCAAAAAGTTCGAAAAAAGTAAGAATGATGGTAACGCTAATGATGAGATGAAGCTTTTTGGCTATATTTCAAAACCAATTTTTGGTATGGGCAGAAACTCCAAGGACAGGCAGTTGTGTTTTATTAATTCTCGACCTTGTGTTCTTCCCCAACTGATGAAGTGCATTAATGAATTGTATAAAGCATATAATACAGTTCAATACCCAATTATAGTGGTGGATTTGCGACTGGATCCATCCTGTTACGACGTGAATGTGACACCTGATAAAAGGACTATTCTTTTGAATGATGAGGATCAAATTTTTGAAAAAATCAAGGAGCAAATAGGTGAAATCTTTGAAAAGGCTGGACATTCCGTTCCGAGCAATGAAAGTTTTTATAAACCGAGCACACCTGCCAAGACATTGAATAATACTACTCTGAAAGGGTTCCTGCGCTCTCAAAAGGAATCAATCATTTCTTCAGGTAATAGAAATATTGAGGAGGAGGTTGAATCTAAGACCGATGATGAAGCAGCGGTTGAAAATGCTAACAAGCAACAGAAAACTAGTACACGGGAAGCCTTTTTGTCATCAAACGACAGTGCACAGAACTCTGAAATTAGTGAAAATATCCCAGTAGTAGAATCTTGCATACCCGAAGAAAATAGTATCGGGGTTGGAAGCTTAGAAATTGGAGGTGATGGTGGAAAAATTCAATCATCACAACCGGCAGCGCCATCAAGTGTTGAACGAGAAGATGACGAAATTTTGCCTCCTGATTCCAATTTAGAATTATCTCCACCGCCAAAAAAGCTGTCTGATGAGATCCGTGAGGTAAACACTAATAGCGTCAGGCATATACGACGACCACAGTATTATACTTCACCACCTCCGGAGCCAATAGACAAGGGTGAAGAAGAGCGTGAAGTAAAGAGACGAAGGCATGATACCAATAAGACAACAACAGTATCCAACTTGAAAAAATTTCTTTCCAAAAATCCATCACCCAGCTATAACAAACACTCTATAGAGCCGGACGCCTCAATTGACGAAGATATGGAACAAGATGAGGATAATTCGAAAAGGCTAGAAATACCAGTCGACAAGGACGAGGTAGAAGAAATGGCACTGGATGAGCAGGAGGAGAATGATGCGGAGGAGATTCCAGATTACCCCGCAACAGAGTCCGATGCGATGGGATCGTTGACTCTCGATACTCCAGAACATAAAGCCTCGCTCTTTGCTGCTCAAAAAAGCTTTGACACTTTTGTAAGGTCGGTAAAGCGCCAGCAGCGCTCAACTTCAATGATAACTGTCAACTTGTCACAGATCCGAAAGGGTTACAAAAGCCTGCTCAACTCTGGGCCGAGGGCTTCAGATGATGCCCTCTCCACGGGTATCTCCAAGTCGGATATCCAACAAGATGCCGAAGAAGCTGAAAAATTGTTGAACTTGACAATTAAGAAACAGGATTTCACTAAGATGAAGGTTATTGGACAATTCAATAAAGGGTTCATTTTGGTGACTAAACTTAAAGACAATGGCAAGGGAAAGGACATATTTATTGTGGATCAACACGCCAGTGATGAAAAATATAATTTCGAAAAATTGCAGAATGACACTATCATGAAGCAACAACCCCTAATCGTTCCCCGTCAATTACAATTGTCCGTTGTTGATGAAATCACGCTAACAAATAATATTCCGCTTATCAACAAGAATGGTTTCGGAGTGGTGGTAAACGAGGAGGAAGTTCCAGGCGCAAAGTGTAGATTATCGTCGCTACCACTCTCCAAAAATACAGTCTTCAATGAAGCTGATTTAGAAGAACTGATTTATCTGATCCAGCAATCGCCAGGGAGCCAATCAATCAGATGTTCAAAAGTTCGCTCCATGTTTGCATCTCGAGCCTGTCGAAGTAGTATCATGATCGGGCAGTCACTGACAACAAAGACTATGCAAAAGGTTGTCGCAAATCTTGCTAATCTAGACAAACCCTGGAATTGTCCGCATGGACGTCCAACTTTACGTCATTTGACAAGAATGGATCAATTTTCAGGCTTTAATCAAGACATTGACTGAATAAATAATAAGAAAAGCCTGTAGTAGATTTTGCATAATCATTCAATTAACTATAATTTAATCTAATAATTTTGAAATTTTCATAGCAACATTCAAAATCTCAAGATGTTCGTCCGCACCATCGGTGAGTCTTTTATCTGACTCGGATAGAATCCATGAGATTGTATTCTTCTGGTCGGTATTTATGAAGTTGTCCTTTCCAATTAGTCTATCATGCAATTGGAAAACAATCTGACCGGCACTCCAACCAGCCAATATGATATCTTCAACAACTTCCTGTACTCTGTGCTTCACTTCCTTGCAAGTTCGCACCAGCTCTTCCATAGTCTCATCGGGGACCCGTCCAGAAATTTCGTAAATAGTATTGACTGTGATAACCCCCTGGTTCATATCAACGTCGCCGTCGCCGTCGCCGTCGTCTTCATCCCCTTCGCTGCTTCCGATCTGATGGTGTTGTGTTAATTTGGAAGCAGATTGTAATAAAGTAATGGCTTTTCTCAAATCGCCGCTAGATGATTCCAAAAGCTTGTTCAACGCCTCTGGCTCATATTGTACTCCTTCAGATTTGGCGATATGTTCCAATCGACCAAGTGCATTGGTATCATCCAAAGCCTTGAATCTGAACTTTGAACAACGAGATGCAATAGGGTCAATAATTCTTGTCACATAATTACACACCAAACAGAAACGTGTAATTTTAGAATAGTTCTCCATTGTTCTTCTCAAGGCCGATTGTGCATCTTGAGTCATGGAATCAGCTTCATCTAGGATAATAATTTTATATGGAGGGCATGGATAATTCCTTCTGGTTTCCTCACTGGGTTTTGAAACCGCTGTTCGGGCAAAATCCTTGACCTTTTCCCGGACAATCGAAATTCCTCTTTCATCTGATGCATTCAATTCCAGAACCCGACTTCTCATCAGTTCTGGTCCATATAATTCTTTGGCTAAAGCTAAAATAGTAGAAGTTTTACCTGTGCCTGGGGGCCCGTAAAAGAGCATATGCGGTAGCTATTTATTCCATGTGTGAGATTCAGGCTCTTTGTTGATGTCTTTCCCTTGTCATTTTAACTTACATTGCTTGACTCCAGTCCTCTTTTCAACACGTTTACTGCGTGGTCCTGAGCTGTAACCTCGGAGAGGTTTTTAGGCCGGCTAGTCAATCGTTAGCATCGTCACGAAAGTTTATTCATCTTGAAATATCTTACTATTTTTCAACCCATGGAACTTCTCGTTTAACTGGCTTACTACCCTCAGCAATGGTTGCACGCATTCTTCCTATTGGCTTTCCTGATAAATTTCAGTTGGAACGGTACGCGTCGTTTATAATTTCTTCGCGTTGGTTATGGGGTTAGGGTTTTGATTCAAAAATTATAATTGGTGGTACATATGTGAAGAAAGTTGGTTATGTTTCCGCTGTTAACACATTTCATCATATTTGATTCGTACAGTTTCTTTGTGATAAGGTGATGGAAGCTATGTATTTGCAAAACCATGTTGGCCATTCTTCAAATTTAGGACCGTTCATATGCAATTAAAACGTCCAGTATTGGTAATTGTGTAACATGTACTGTGTTACAAGTCATGATCATGTGCCAGCCTGATGTTCGGTTGTTGAGGCAATTGCAAAAAACTGGGTGAGTAAATATCCTTTAATTAGTTTCAATAAGAGAAATCATAATATTAATATTAATAGTTTTATTAGAATTCAATATAATTCATAAGTTATGTCCCCCAGTCCATGCCACTCTTACTGAACTCTTCAGTTTGCCATTAGAATATATATATATATATGTATAATATAATTTCACTCGACCGCAGCGATGTTGATATGAACAAATCAAATCGCTATAAGCTGCAAGTTAAAATAATATATATGTCTATATATATCTATATATATATATTATATATATATAATTTCTATATAATTGAGTATTGAATAAATATATAAAAAAGAATGCGTCAGCCCGGAATCGAACCGGGGGCTCATCGATGGCAACGATGAATTTTACCACTAAACCACTAACGCTTCTATTGAAAATTTCAATATCAGGACGTATTTGATTGGTGAAACAGCCGCAGCAAAGCCGCACTAAATGCGGCTCATTTAGTGCGGCTTTGATACTTTCTACATATACAGGTTCGATACGTTACATATAGATGATCTTCATACACTTCAAGTGAATATGCAAATAAAGTGTAGAAACTTTATATGGTCTGATTGACTGTTATTAGGACAATTGATAACAGCACAATTTGGTTCAATCAGGTAGCCCGTGTAGGTTTCCCCAGTAATCACCTGGAACTCTTCCTAGGCTCAAAGGCAAATGGTTTTCCTACACGCTCAATTAGAGGGACATCCAGCTCCGTCGCCAATTGATTTGAGATATTTTGTATGCCGAGCTGCCTGTAACTGGTAAATGTTTAAACCTAGTTCTACTCTCTGTATAGTTACCTATTTACATAAGACTTTAATACGATTTGTTATAATTATGGTTTGATCAGGCACACTTTGAAGCCACTAACTTACTGTCATTAAATATATACTTAAAACTACTCTTCTTTCCATCTACCGTTCTTCGAGTAATCATCATACATGGTTTTGAAAATGTCCCTTGTGGAATTATCCATGAGTGCACTGGCAAATTTTTGGCCCTCTGATCCTAAAACATCGAAAACAGTATAGAAGCCGGGTCTTAACGCATCATTTATATGCTTAGAAAATCGCGGATTCAAAGAAAATTGAGCGTATGCTACTAACAGAACGTGAACATATTTGGACAATTCCTTTTTGGCCTGAGCAGACGAAGAGGTCAAATTATTCTTTCCTGCTCTTTCACGGATTGATTGTGTTGAAGGTTCACACAAGTTAGATAACAACCTTGAATAGGCTTCGGCACATGAAATTCCCAATGGTTCATTAGCTGACCAGCTTACACCCTGTTGTGTCAAACCCTTCAACAGTGTTCGAAATACTCGAACTATAAGGTGATGTCGGCCGTTGATCCGATGTCGATGGAACAGCAAAATCGAGGAAATTACCAAAGTCATTTCTACAAAGATCTCATCTCGACTGCTAGTGGACGGTAGCACAGTTGAATTGATCTTACAAACGAATGCAAGAATTGTTTCCAGCGCGTATTGATTGATTAACCAGGTCTTTTCTCTGAGAACTGATTTAATCAATTGTAGAAATTTCAATGAACTTGAAGATGCGAATTTATCACAGTTCTCAGTCCCAAATGATATCAACCTAGTAAAACTCTTGGAATCAAGTGATGATTCATTGTGAGAAAATTGTATATCATATAAAGCCATCAATGCCTCAATATACTCAGGCAGGATACTGCCTGATGAAAAGCATTCGGTCAAAATAGTGTCAAAGAGTTGCGCCAATTCTTCAGGACCTAACGCCTTAAGATAATGTACATAAGATTTGTACAAATCATCAGGCATTGATGTGATCCCAAGCAAGAAGAGAAACCTAGAAGTAATAAATAAAGCAGAAGACGTGCTGGTTTCACACAGTAAAAGGAAAGATTCAACCGCCAAGTTGACCATGGGTAAATTGATACTTTTATCAGCTTCATCGTATGCTCCCTCTATGGTTTTAGAAAACAATTCAGAAACCTTAACAGAAATGATATCGTATTGATGAGTATGCTTCAATTTTTCAACCATTTCTCTAATGTGTCGCAATAACAATGTAACTTCAACCAATTCTCTTTCCTTTCCAGATAAAGCATCAGGGGTGATAGAGTTACTACATGCTTCTAACGTCGATTCAATGAAGCTCTCTTTTTCGAAATCAGCCAATTGTAATAATTCCATTACCACAACGCAGCTAAGTTTCAACACCCAAGAGTATTTTAACTTATTAGATTTCTTTTTCTGAAGATGTTCAAGACGCTCAACGGCGGATTTTATAAAACTTTCACTGGACTTATTGCCAAATTTGAAATTCGTGGCATGATAGCGAAGAATATTTTCCGAAATTTCGGTAGAGAATTGGTCCATTTTTTCTGATTGATATTTATACCGCCTTTCAACGAAATCTTCCAGCTCTCTGAAATCGGTCTCTAACTTGGACCCACCTGATGGCCGTTTCAAGAGGTTTGTAAGTGCCTTCCTGACAACAACTAACTCAGAGGTAATAGCCTTATCCGCATGCTTACCATGGTCATGCTCAATTTTGACAAGTAAACTTACAAGTCTACTCTCACTTGCCTTTAGTTGCCTAGTGAATAATTCACTTGGGAAAAAGCCAATAGCTTTCGCAAATAAAAAGTGGTTATCTGGAGTTTTCTCCATTTCAGCTATCAGTGTTAGTACCATTGTTTTAAAGAATCGGGGTTGATCATAGAAATAATCGTTTGCCACCAATTCTAAAAATGTATCTGTATGTTGCAAAAACAATTCACACAAATTTACTAGATGACTGTCCGACAGTTTTTCGTCACAGAGAACCAACCAACGAGTTGCGACCCGGGATAGATCTCTAGTAGCATTGCTGATGTTCTTTTTGAGATGTTTTAGGTATTCTGAAATAAACTTGTCGCCAGCACTAGACTCTATAACTTCAGAAATTCTAAATTTGACTTGGCCATAATGAAACCAGAGGTCTTCCGAGCTCCGCTTGGTTAATGATATGACTTGACCAGAACAATTATCAGAGTAATATGACACATAATCTGGACCTACTGATAAGACCAAGTATTTTAACTCCCAAAGCAAGGGATTTTCGAGATCTGTGTCCAGAGTCAAGATGGTTTCCAAGTTTTCTCTGTTCGCTGATATTAATCTCTCTGACGCCGATAACAAACTTTTTACCACCGTAACCAAAGGTAACATATCCTGATTTCCTTCAACCTTACGTTTCTTTCTTACAGGCTCCTCAGAAGATGGCCTGCTTAAGAGTAGTGTTTTAAAGATCTTACCAAACTGGCCAGAAGAGAGGGACTTTAAATTTTTGATCAATGCTCTTAAGACATCATCCCTAATCCAAATCTCATTTTCTTTCAAAAGTTCATTGCTCCATTTCAAAAAGAAATCTGGAAACTCTCTTGATTCCGCATAGGAATCTATTACAGTAGTAACAAATTCAATGCAGTTATCATCATTTTGATCCAATTTTGCAAATACCTCATTAGTCATCGAAAATATAACATCATTATCTAATAATGACACTTGTCGTAGTAGCTTCCAATTTGGATTCGACAATGTTTCCTTAACAACCTCCTCGAGTTGCTTACCGGGAAACTTCACATTCTTCTCAACCGCCTGCTGAAGCAGCCTGTAAGCTGACTCGGGTACGACCGACACAAAGTCCATGAAATATTGTGACGCAGTTGTTCGATGAGTAGTAGAGGCAGTCAAGATGTCAAAAAGCAAAGAAACTGTGGACACTACATTTTGAGACGATGATTTTAACGCCTTGCTAACAGAATCTTTAACCTCGACACGTTCTCCAATACTCTGAGAAAACACAATTTCTAGGGACGCTTGAATATCTTCTGGCAATTGAATAGCGGACATTGATAGAGATAAAGCAGGTGTCAGAACTTTTGAGATGAACTTTTTTCTATTTTTCAACCCAGAATTAATGCATGTAGTAATTAATGAACTGAAACTCTTGGACATGTCTCCAATTTCTGGGCCCAGATCAGTGCAAACAACATAGAAGTGCGCCAGAAACTCAATACTAACATCAGCTGATGGTCTTTTCAACACAATCGATTTCGACACTACATCCACAATTGAAGAAATTTCAGAAAACAATTCATGTTCTGATTTATTTTTATGAATGTCTCTTAAACTTTCAGATAAAATGTGTACAAAGTCATGATTCACAAATAAACGTTCCTTCGTTTCTAGGTCAACATCAACCCAAGTAGAATTGACTAGCTTCCAAACCAGCAAATTCTCCCTCCATTCTCTTGCTCCCTTGCCACTCTCAATTCTATCCAACAGCAATTCTAAAATCACAGCATTTTTCCTCGGGAGGTATATATGAATCTCATTCTCATGTAAAGCACTAGCAACTTGAGTAATTTGATCTATCGAACTGTCCTTATTCCGTAGAAACTTGGTTATTTTCTCGGACGAATCAAGCTGAAGATTGTTAGTTATAAGTAAATTGATCTAAATATTTAACCTACCTCAGCCATCATTTATCTGCTTGATTAGGGCTCAAAAAGTCAATTTTTTTTTTTTTTTTTTCCGTTGATAAATTATCATCGGTCCGATTGGGATCTGTCTTAATAATTTTTTCTAAATGCTTCAGCCGTGAATATAATAATGAATTTGTGAGATCGGGCCGGCTGGGAGTGCTTTGAAATTTTTCAACATCACCAAAAAAAAAAAAAAAAAAAAAAAAAAAAAAACTTTTTCATTATCTCTCACAATGGGCAAAAGTAAAAGTAACAAAAATTCCGCAATTGAGAAAGATGAGGAAGAAATAGAGCTCGAGAAGATCGTTTTCGGCGATATTGAAGGGTTTGAAAGCGGTCTTAAGCAATTGGATTTAGATAACAGTCACCCACAGTTTGAATCCGAATCCGACGACAATGAAGAAGCAGACGGTGAAGACCTTACTCAAGCTCAAGATGACGATTTATTCTTTGTTGATGAAGGAGATAATATAAACCATAATGATGATGATTCTGATGACGATTCTGATAGCTCTAGTACCGGCGATAGTTCGAATGAATCAGATGCATGGGAGGACAGTGACGATGAGAAGTTGCAAATATCATTAGCAGCAAGTGATAAATTAAAGAAACTGAGAAAGACACAAACTGATTCTATGGTGAATGGTAGAGAGTATACTAAACGTTTAAGATCAAGGTTCGAAAAGATCTATCCAGTTCCTAAATGGGCTCAACCTAACAAGGACGATCTGGAGGAAGACTCAGATGTTGAAATGATGGGAGATGACGAAGAGTCTACAATTGCATCAGATCCATTGGCAACCCTGCTTCAGAAAACTTCATCATATGTTTCTAAGAAAGAACCAAAGTTACTACCTCCGTCAACAATAGACATTGCTCGGTTGAAGGATGCTAACCACACTGCACAATCACAATCAGCCATTCAAACTCTTAATTTCCATCCAACTCATCCATTATTATTATCAAGTGGTTATGATAGAACCCTTAGAATGTATCATATTGACGGGCGAAATAATCCATTGGCTACAAGCTTGCATATTCGAGAATCGCCATTCCAAACAGCCCAATTCCATCCTGACGGCAAGCGGGTGTTCGCAGCTGGAAGAAGACGATATCTTTATATATGGGATATTGAATCTGGATCCGCTACCAAGATCACTCGTATGTATGGCCATGAACAGACACAAAAAAGCATGGAGAAGTTTGAATTGTCGCCCTGTGGGAGATACCTTGGCTTAATGGGTAAAAATGGTTGGCTCAATGTTTTGTCTGCCGTAAGCGGACAATGGATTGCAGGAGCTAAAATAGAAGGTGTTATTGCAGATATTGCCTGGCATCACGATGGTGAGCATATCTCAATTGTAAATACGAACGGTGAAGTTTGGGAATGGAATTCTACTCAGAGACAATTTGTAAACCGATGGAGAGATGAAGCTGGTGTTGGTATCACTACCATTGCTTTGGGTGGTAAAGGCGATAGATGGTGCGCTCTAGGAAGTAAGAGTGGAATGGTTAATGTTTATGATAGAAAGAACCCTTCAGTTGGTATGCGCATGTCCGAGTCAGAGGCGCCAACCTACAAACCAAAAGCTGTTTTGGATCAATTGGTTACTACTGTTAGCACTTTGAAATTTTCACCGGATGGACAAATTCTCGCGTTTGCTAGCAGAGCGAAGAAGGATTCTCTACGTCTTTGCCACATTCCTTCGTTTACAGTGTTCCAAAATTGGCCAACTTCCACAACTCCATTAGGAAGAGTATGCTCACTAACGTTTACACCAGGTTCTGAGATGATTTGCATCGGAAACCAAGCTGGCAATGCGAGATTATACAAACTCAACCATTACGCGTAGATTGAATAGATAATAGACTTCATGTCCGAAATAGCCTAATATAGAAGTGATTTTTTCAAAAAGAACAATAACAAAAAAGGAGAATTGAAGTGGGAGTAGCCTTAAGGTTCTGGGTTACCAGTTAATTGACTAAATATTTATTACAAAAGGACGAATAATGTCAGAGAGACAAAGGCGAATAAGGTAGTACTCCCAAGAAAATATGAAGGCACACCATCGTTAATAGATAAGGATGGCGCAAATTGGTTACTGGATTTATTGACAGCATGGTCCTCAATGTTACCATTCCAGCAATATTTCTCGAAGCACTTCTTGCATTGTTCCGTTGGCTCCATTCCTCTTCTTTCAACCTCTCTTTGAACGATTGCACAACTGAGACAGGCTGGCCACTCTTCATCAAGGGTGGAATTTTCTCTGGTGGCAACGTGATAACCATTTTGAATCATTCCGTTCACCTCCTTCTTGTCATAAGACAGTTGAAAAGTGGAGGTATTCGAGAAGTAGGAATGGGCGAAGTTGGCAATGTATACAATCAAAGGAGGAACATATTTATCTTCAGGGTCCAAGTCATTAGGATATAAGGTTGTCAAGTTGGAGCCATTGCAACCAAAGAAGGTTGGTCTCTCAATCAATCCCTCGTTAATGAAGGTGTTAGTGTCTGGAACGTACGGGAAGAAGGTGTTATTAGATTCAATGTTGAATTGACGTTCATAAGTAGTGGCAAGGGAGGTACCATTAGGCCACGAATAGTCAGTGTCAGCAGAATTGTCGAAGGCAAATATAACGTCCACTCTGCGCTCTGGCTGAACAAATGGATAAATTGGAATGTTTTGGCCATCTTCACCACCATCGACTAATGTCAACCATTCAGCACCTTTGACGGTGGAGTTACCGTACTTGGTTCCCTTGAAAGGATTTGGAGCATAAATTGCAATATCGTCATTCTTCTTACCAATCTTGGTCAAAAGTTTGTTTGCAAGCTTATTGACGACGCCGGTAACACCAGTTGAATTCAATTGAAGAATGAACTGGTTGAAAAGGGAAGATGAAGTTCCCATGATAAACCCGGCATTGTTGAATCCAGCAATGCACTTGTTTTTGTCAACTGGCTTACCATCTTCAACTTCAGTTCCGAGATACTTATGATCGGTGAACGCGTAGATAGCTGGATCCCACGTGCCCAATTCAAATGGAGTGACTTCAAAAACGGTGGAGTTAGTAGCGATGATCTTAGTTCCTGGCTCTCTACCATCTGCAACGACAATTGGGAATGGCATCTTATGGTCCTTGAAAACTGGGAAATTTCGAATGTCGTCCCAAGTCAAAGCTGGACCACCCCTGTCCAAACCGATAAATTGCTGCGAAAGACCTCTTCCCCAGATATCAGTGATGGAGGTGTTAAAATCTTTGTCTTTCGATTCAACATCATCCTTGAGGTTATCCCAGTAATCTCCAGTCTTGAACACGTTCCATCCGCCCGGATTGAGAATAGAATGCTTCAATTCCCACACCTTGTCGGAACTCTGGAGCTGTTCGACAGAGCTAAAATTGTTTAAGGTAACGGAGCCAACCAGCCAGTTTCCACCGGACAACCCTGAGAGATAGGTAGCTGACTGCAAGATACCACCGAGATGTCCTTTAGACGTAGCATTATTAGTTCTCTTATCTAAAGCGGCAAGCTGACCCGCACCTGCTAACATGGCCCTATAACCACCTCCAGAGAACGCCAACGCGATATTTGGAATGGTAGATGTATTCTTGCCCAAAAAGTCCTGAACGTCGAAATCGGTCATATTGGCGCGCTTCAAAAAGTCTAGCAGAGGTGCTCTGGCATTTTTCTGTCGTTCTTTGATCCAAGCCTTTTCATCCTCATTTAACGAGTCTGCTACTCTAACTAACGAGTCTACTTTCGGACAGTCGACTTTTCCGGGCGCATAAGAATTTGTCGGGGACCATCCCAAACAAGCTCCAACAAAGAATGTAAGGAGTAACAAGAAAATGCTGTACTTCATTCTGTCAACCACCAGATTAAGCGTTGGAAGTCGAGATTAAAGGTACGAGAATGAATGAGAATTATAAAAAAAAAAAAAAAAAAAAAAAAAAAAAAAAAAAAAAAAAAAAAAAAAAAAAAAAAAAAAAAAAAAAAAAAAAAAAA
>PPJG02000002.1:0-38201 GCA_003705695.2 Blastobotrys serpentis | reverse complement strand
TAAGCCTTTTATCACCAATGATGTTTCACTTGTTCAAATGATTTTCAGCTGGGGAAATCTGTTTTGTATGAAAGTCAATGAGCATCATTCATCTGATCTGGAACTTTCCCCAGGTAGTAACAGAGAGATGAGTGACATCTGGTAGAATAGTAGTAAAAACCAAGTGATGCAGCAGACGCCGGAAACTAAGTTGTTACCTAAGCCACTTACAGAATTGCAGAGCCAAGCCTCGAAATCGATTTTTTTCCTGATGGAAATACTACCCTAAAGGACCGGCGATGGGCTGATGCAGCTATCCTTACAGCCCCCGAGCGCATTGGATAACATAGCTATAGCATCTATATATATTTGTTAAAATGTCATCCGGTTCGGGCGTGTTTGCGTGCGTGTAGGTGAAATGAAAGGAGATAAAATAAATTGAAAAAAGAAAAAGAACGTATTAACAGCGTTAGTCCGGTTGACTTGAAAATTGAAACATTTCTTCATCACTTTATTTGTGGCGGCGGCCAAAGCGATATATAGTCGTTTCAGTCGGATATATGCTTTTCCATTGATTCTATAGATATATTTCACATCCAAATATTAAATTGTGTTGGTAAATCATTATGGGACATATAAATATGATGCTGAATATATGTGCAGAGCTCAAGGGACCAATAGATATATATTAATACAGATTATTTTGCTTTAGAACGTATGCCAGTGGAGACTTTTCGAACCCCATTATTTTTGGAGGAGGAAATTCTTGACGATCGCCTCAGAGGTTGGCCTTCGGGCACACAATGGGGCGATGTAATGGTAGTAGTAGTAGTTGTTGTAGTTGTGGTTAGTTGATAGCTAGAACTTCGCGATTTTGCCCGTTGCGGCGATGGATTCGACGCAGTTCGTAATTTTTGTCCCATGTACATCTGGTGTCGTTGTGAAAGTGAGTCAGTAATATTTCGTTTTGGTATCATAGCAATGTTTTCTTGTTGTTCATCAAATTCGTCCTCATCGTCACTATTTGTAGAGTATTTCTTTTGTGGGTGTTGTTGAACTTGCGGGGTATGTTTTGGAGAATATTTTCGAGGTTGACCAGGCGTTGGCACTGGCAAGGTGTTGCTGTTCTCCATTTCGCTGAGAATGCTTCGCTCAGGTGTTCGTGGAGGAGATTTCTTGGCTTGCAAGGAGCTCTTGGAGACCAAAGAGTAGAATCCGGCGGTATCAACTGTCTTGGACAGAGTCATGGTGTACTTCCATTCCCGGAACTCATTTTGATGCAGATAAAGCCAATGTTGTTGCGGGCCAACAACCATACCGGGCCGTAGGAATCGCATGTAGCCAATGACTTCTTGGGCGGTGAACCCATAGGTGTAGATGAGATATGCGCCAATCAAGCAGCCGGTTCGTCCTAATCCGGCCTTGCAATGGACTGCAACCTTGCCGTTGTTGTTTATAATGGTTTGAGCGGCACCAATGAAAGTTTGAACAAACGCCATTGTGGGACATGTGCCGTCGTCGAAGATGAGATCCATATGCTGCACGCCACGGTTTTCGAATTCTCGGGCATTGTACAATTCAGAGTTGAGTCGGACGACCAATTGAACGTTATTTTGACAAAAGTAGTCCAAAACTTGACAAAATGGATAATTCAATGGAGCATCGTAATCGGATTGTTGGGGAGATGCAAAAGCGACAAAGTGTGGTGGAATCTCGTTAAAATCCCCTTGGTCCACCCGTTCGTACAGCTCATATTCTTCCAAGTTGAATGACTTGAGATCTAGTAGCTTGTTTTCTTTGGCCTTCCACACCCCGTACACAATGTCTTGAATGGTTAGTATAAAGTCAGCCGGAGCGTACCCAGCGTCTCTAAAAGGCATAAACGGAGGCTCTGCCTGTGTAATTGGAGCCAATGCGAGATGGGGTGGCCATGATTGTATCAGAACCATGTAGCAGCATAGAATGCAAGCAGCATTTGCCCGGCTTCTCGAGTCGGTTCGAGAATATAGAACAACCGCCTTTCCCTCGTTTTCTTCTTCGGCCAAAATATCATGCAGGGTCACTGCGAACCTGTAGAGATGGCCAATATGCAGAGGACCGAAGTCATGATGAAATTGGTTATATGGAAGTGCATTGTCAATGGTGAAGTATGTTGTGTCCTCACTATCCTGTGGAGTGTAATTGAATGCACCGAGATATATTCGGTCTGGAGGTGTTTTGTATTAGTACAGTCCTAAATCTCTGTGTGTTTTTTTAATCCTTCTGGATTCCATGCTTACCTTTCAAAAACTCAATCAATGGGATCTTCTGTCTCTTATTAGTAGCCATGGCTAGCAATAAAAATTTATAATATGGAAAAAAAGATTCTGGTTGTTATGTGTATATTATGTAGTGATATGGACTTTTATTTATATAATATGCGTTATGCATATTTATTTGTTTGTTTGTTTTTGTTCCAAACCGTTTTGTGTGATATGATTTATTCCCCCAATTATCATGGTTGCTATGACAACCCTCCGCTTAAAAAACACACACTCAACCGACGTCAAACCACAACACACATACACACACGGAAGGTCTGTGGAAACCTAATATTGTGTTTTCTCCCAGAATGGGGTTTTATGGTGAATAGAATTAGGATGTTATATATCTGAATATAACAATGACAATTCCTTTTTTTTTATCACAATAAACACACTTTCATATCGCTCTAAAGGGATACATCCTAGCGCAAAGGAGGTCTTCCCCTTGCTTCAAATATAAACAAACTTTGGTCCCAACCCCCCTGAAAAAGAAAAAACAACAAACCAACTCTGGTTTCTCGCATATTATTATTTTCTTCTCTCTAAATAATAAACGTACGGCTGAATATCAACAACAAATATACATATATAAATAAATAAATAAATGAATGAATGAATAAATGCTTATACCTATGTCAATACTAGTCCTTTAACCGGAACTCCCACTGTCATCTCCGAGACATTTTGGAGATATTGGCTGGTGCGGCTCAAAGGTTTTTCCGATGAGGCGGCTGACCCGAAGTTGTATTATTAAGTACGGCAAACCTGGGGGGGGGGGGGGGGGGGTATTAATGTTGTTTACTGTTTGCTTTGAAGTGCACAGCTTGCATGACTACATAAACAATGATGACAATGGGCATGTTGTATGTAACTCGTCATTCTCTATGACCTGAAAATGGTATAATTGGGGGGAATATTAATTTTTTGCACTATTATCTGACCCCTCATCCATCCCCGTTTTGGGAATTAAGTTTCTAACGCTTCGGCGCTTAATGCCAGAATATAAAAGAAGAGAATTATCCTCCATTTTTCTTTTCTCCTTCCCCAAATTGATCACAATTCTTTTATAGATACATGTATTAGTCACCGTTGTAAATTACAATGGCCCGATCACCACATTTTGGACATAACTTCGAAGCGAGGATTAAAAACCCTGAATGCAAGGCCAGGATCGTGCCAATATTATCAAAAAGCATTGCCATTACAACCAATTAAATTATCGAATGGTGAGTTTTCTTTTGGACCTGCTGGATGACATAGAGACTATTTTTTTTGTACAGAAGATCATACATAGACCATTGTAATTTGTTTGGTTCAGCGGCGTCTATGCGAACTCCGGATATTTACCATTAGAAATTAAATGGATTGCACAGACTATATTAGAACCTTGCATTGGTCGGCCAATATTTATGATTGTGAGTGGCATTGCCAACTGAAAACAAAATTTTTCCAGGTTTATTCCCCTCCGTTGTCACATAGAAACGTTCGATACAAAAAAAGAAAATGGAACCACTCTGGCAACTCTACGTACTTTACTATCGCTTTCTCTAAGGAAATCTTTCTACAGAAATTGGCATACTCGATCTCTTTCTCGACCTTGTCAACTTTTTAGTGCGAGTGCCTGGCCAGGTTACACCCAGCACCACCCACGCACTGCCACGCACTGCCACTTCACATCCCAGCGAGTTTTATGAAACGGCGCAGATGAATCATGCAGTCCTCGGTAGTGATAGAGACTATGCTGACGAAAATGACAAGACGGTGGTGGTGGGGTTGTCAGCAATCATGATCCAGATGATTGACGTCTTCATGTGAAAATTTGGGATTCCCAACAAAAATTCAAGCATGTCCGGTCTAGGACAAGAGAATACAACCAGTGCAAATATATATTTTGAGCCCTGGCGAAATGTGACAGCATTACATAAAACAAAGGGATGGTGAATATTGCAAAATTGGATTTGGATGAAAACCACCCCCAGATTTTTTCAGCTTGTATCCCCCCCCTCGTTGTGTGGAATTTGAACCAACAAAATAATTAAGATTAATTAGTTTTGGTGGGGTACAGCGCCGGCCCGATTCAGAAGCCGCTCACACATGAGATTGACCTCGGAAAGGCTTCTCATGTGCACAACAATGGAATATATATATATAGACAGTCAAGATTGACCCCCGATTGACCACCTAGAGCTCAATAATGGTTACAGGAATTGAATTAGTCGGGTTAGGCGCTCTCGGAGCAGCTTATCTAGACGCAAAACATGCTATCAGAGAAGATTTACAAATGGCCCGCAAAGTTGCTGGTTTGGGAATCGACACTTATTATCGACTTTGGCATGGAAGGATCAACTTCTTTTATGTTATTGAAAGAAATGTTCAAAAGTATCCGGATTCGTTAGCTTTGGTCTATCCTCGACAAATTTCTACCGATTATCCTAAAGATAGAAAGGCCTCCTTGGATCACTTGTTCAAGGTGGAGCGCTACACATACAAGGAGATGTACGAACAGATCCTCAAGTATGCATCAGTCTTAAAGACTCGATATGCCATTCAACCCGGTGAAGTTGTCGCTCTAGATTGTATGAACAATGTGGATTACATTCTAGTTTGGTTTGCCTTGTGGTCTTTAGGTGCTACTCCTGCCTTCATTAATTACAACTTGCGGGGAAATTCCTTGTTGCATTGTGTCAAGATCGCACAGACCAATTTGTTGATCGTGGATCCAGAAGTGGCCGATAAGGTCACACCAGTGATGAAGGACCTTGAGGAGCTCAAAAAGAATGTGTGCTTCCTTGATGACGAGTTCCACCAGGAAGTTAACCGTGCGCCTCAATTCAGAGCTACCGATGAAGAAAGAAAGGTCAATGATGAATTGCATGACCCCGCAATGTTGATTTATACTTCTGGTACTACCGGTTTCCCAAAATCTGCAGTCTTTTCATGGGATAAGGCAATTATGGGGGCTGGCTCGTATAATACAGCCATGAAGATGGCCAGAGGTGACATCACCTATTCTCCAATGCCTGTCTATCACACCACTGGTGCAGTTTTGGGTGTCTTAGCCATCATGCTTACTGGGGGTGCATTTGCCATTGGCCACAAGTTCTCCGCTCGCACGTTCTGGACGCAAGCAAAATTATCAAATGCGACTTATGTTCAATATGTGGGCGAGACCTGTAGGTATTTGCTAAACTCTCCAGAAGGTCCAGACGATACCACTCATGGTGTCAAGGCTGCCATTGGCAACGGTATCCGACCTGACATTTGGGTCAAATTCAAGGAAAGATTCAACTTACCTGTAATTGGTGAATTGTACGGTGCCACCGAATTCCCTACTGCCTTGACCAATTATCAACAGGGTGAATGGGGTGTTGGAGCAGTTTCCAAATATGGGTCGATTGTCAAGAAGTTCCTCTTCTCCAAAAGATACACAATTGCTGCAGTAGATCCAGATAGTCCTGGTGACATCTACCGCGATCCAAAGACAGGATTCGGTAGAAAGACTGCTGTGGGAGAGGCAGGTGAATTTTTGTTCAGAATTTCCGACCCAAAGAACATCAAGAAATCCTTCCAAGGATATCATGGAAACAAGAAGGCCACAGAAGAAAAAGTGATCAAGGATTTGTTCAAGAAGGGCGATGCATGGGTTCGCTCTGGCGACTTACTCAAGATTGACCGTCACGGAATGGCCTATTTCGTTGATAGAATGGGTGACACCTTCAGATGGAAGAGTGAAAACGTTTCTACTAATGAAGTTGAAGAGGCCTTCAGCAGCATTCCTGGAATTTATCAGGTTGTAGTTGTAGGCGTCCAAGTTCCTCATCATGAAGGTAGAGCTGGTTTTGCTGTTATCCAACCGGATGATTTCAACAATCCTCCAGACGTTGAGAAGATTGCACCAACCGTTATCGAAAAACTTCCTCCTTATGCTGTACCTGTCTTCATCAAGTTTGCCAAATCCCCATTGGACAACACTGGTACAAACAAAGTTCAAAAGGCTAAATATCGAAACCAAAAGATCCCAAGTCCTGAGGACACTATTTATTGGTTGAAGGACGGCAAGTACGTGGAGCTTACACAAGACGATTGGAATGTCGTTGAAGCTGGAAAGGCCAAATTGTAAAGTATCCGTGTAGCTCTGCCACTGGAAACAAAACAAGCTTCTTTTGTATTGATATTTATTATTTGTTTCGTTATAGGCATGTACACTAATTGAATTGGCAATTTATATATTCAAACATCACGTTAGTACAACAATTAGATACAGTAATATCTGTCACCAAAGTCACCCAAACCAGGTCTAATGAACTTGTTTGCGTCAAGGCCTTCATCAATAACACCTGTGATAATGTTGAGTTTTGGAAACTTGTTGGAGAAAAGTTCAATGCCTTCTGGAGAAGCAATTAAGTTGAGGAAGTAGATTCTTTCCTCTGGGACGCCACGGTTGATAAGCACATCAACGGCCATAGAGGCAGAACCACCAGTAGCCAACATTGGGTCCAAGAGGAAAACATATCTATCCGCAATATCTTCTGGAAGCTTGTCATAGAATAGCTTTGGCAAAGAGGTCTCTTCATCTCGTTGAATCAAAATCTTGCCAATTCTAACTGATCTACAACAATCCCTTAATCCTTGTTCCATAGACTCTCCGGCTCTCATAATTGAAACTCCGCAAATTTTACCCAAAAACTTGACACCTTCATAGCTCTCTCCGGTTGGAGTGACAATAGAATTAGAGGTGACTGGCAACTGATTTAAGCCTTCTTCCACCAACAAACGAATAATTCTATCAGAATAGAAAATAAAGTCTGATCGTGAGGTATTGACATCACGGATAATGCTAGATATGTCTATTAGTAAAACAATGAAAATGAAATGCAGTTAAAAATTGAGGAAAGCTCACCTGTAGAGGCCAATCAGCTGATTGGTAGGTGGGAGAACTTTGACATTAGGAGGGAGAGGCATGCTGTAACAAGGTAAAGAGATGTATTAGGCTATCTCTCAAATTTTTTGGTCTGCAGAATTTTTTTTTTTGGCGGGTGAAGCCCAAACCCTGTGTTAAGCTTCCGAAAACGGTTTTTCGTGCTTAATTAACTGTCGGACCGGTGCGGCTCATCGCGCATCTCCGTAGGCATAACTGCCACACTTTCACTGCCACCTTGAAGGTAAAAAAAGCGTGTTAAAATCTTGGAAAGAGAGACAGGGGAAACCCCAATGCCAAAAAGGGACTTATATTTAAATTATTTATGAGGAGGAACACTTCAACCATTGTTAGAGTTCTATGGAAATATAGCATGACACCATGCATAGATATGGAAATGACTATATGGATAAGAAGCTATTTTTGAATTCCTTTACTGGTAATATATAAAATCAAAGATTTGGATTCGAATCATATAGATTCAGGGCGAGTCGGTGAGAGACATCGTGAACAGCCTCCTTGGCTTTATCCATAAATCTGTAAAAACCAATGAAGGTATGCGGGCAACCTTTATATATTTTGAGTTCGGACTGGTTGCCATTTTTCTGTAATTTGTTATGATATGCAACTGCTTCACCACTCAAGATGTCCATTTCCGCCACCATGATGAAAGCAGGTGGTAACTTCTTGAACGCGTCATCTGTGTGATAGAGCGGAGAAGCTTTGAGATCGCTTCTGGAATCATCCTGAGTGAAATATTTTTGACCGAACCAAACAAGGTCTTCAACTTCCAACCCGACCGTTTTATAGAATTTTTCTACTGTACCATGGTCCTTCTTCAAGTCAGAGCTGTCAGTGAGTGGAACTAATAGAATTTGATAACGAATTCGCGGGAATTCTCCAGTGAGATTAAGGTGAGTCACATTGGCACATAAATTACCACCAGCAGAACACCCACCTACAGCTACCTTTTGTGGGTTGATGCCTAACGTCTGGGAATTGTGGTGAACCCATTTGAATCCTGACCATGCGTCATGAACGGCAGTTGGGAAGGCAAACTCCGGAGCATGTCTGTAATCAAGTGAAATTACAATGCATTTGGACTGGGCCGCCCAATGAGTACAGATAATGTTATCTGTGGTAATGTTTCCTACAACAAATCCACCTCCGTGATACCAAATGAAAACTGGCCATCCATTTTTAGGACGGTCACCTAATGGCACGAACACTCTAGCAGTAAGCTCATAGCCATCCTCCTCAGCCTTAAACTTGAAATCTTCGGTTTTGGCCAATTTGGAAGGTCTGCCCTGAGCTTTTTGTGCCATATCATACATATCTCGGGCTTCGTCCACAGAAACCTGGTGGAATCGTGGCGCATCTTTCAAAACAGAGTTGTAAATGGTTACAAATTGCTCATCAAACATAGGAGCAAGCTTTGGATCTAATTCATTTCCCATATTGACCTGTAGTTGTTGTAAGACGGAATCTCATAACGGCTATCTCGTCTTTTCATCATGAGCATAATTTTACCTCGGTGCACCGGGGGCCGGAACTCACAAAGAAAATGCGGGGAAGCCAAAACACTAACACCTTCGATGAAGATGAGGTAGGGTTATAAGAGCCTTTGTAACTAGAGAATGCCAAAAAAATAGATTTTTTTTCTTAAAGTAGCGAGTTGAATAAGTTAGAATTACAATAAATATAGTTCTTTTTATATAGATTAGAGTTGAGAAAATGCTAAGCGTTCGTTGATTCCGTTGAGAGCAGATTCAGCGGCATAGGTACCCGGGGACACGCCCTCGACGGATTGAAGAGATCCAGAACCTGGGGTAGAACCAATTGAGTCATACTGAGGAGGGGAGAAAGGAACATCTGCATAGGTAGGTGGCACCTCGTCATCCCATGCAATACCCAGGCCAGAACGCTCGGTGATGTTAATATTAAACTGCATTCGCAGGACTCTAGCGGCCCCAGTTGGAACTGCGTGTCGGGTAGTCGATTTCTGAGTGATGGTTTCTTCGGCCACGACCAATTCGACCACGAGCACATGAGTGACAGACAATCCAATTGTTGGATCGTCGATATTACAGCACACATTTGCCGCATGAGTGGAGATATCAAACCCAGAAAGTTCAATTTTTCCGGACCCGGAGAAATCTGTCTTCCAACCGGATTTAAACTCGCCAGATCCAATCGTTCGAGTTTCTTGAGCCGCTGGCTTATCCCAGGCGGGGTTATGTGAGTTGCATTTGTTCGGACTCATCTTCATGATTTCATCTACCCTCCAATTAATTTTCCTCATTCTCCATCTAGTCTTGCCGTTATTTGCGTTTCCGCTGGTCAACGAAATACCCTCTATGGTCATTTGGAAGGAGAACTGGGAATTAGGGTAGACAATGGATGGCAAAGTGACTGATGCAGTCAATGCTGTTGGTGGAAACACCCGCACAGAACTTCTATCATGGGTTCTGACGACTGCTCGCGAGATTTTCAATGGTTTCCAAGTTACCAAGGGTTGAAGTGTAGCATCTTCGAACTCAGCGGTGGCCTTAAGAAAGTATTCAACCGAAAAGAGCGAATTGTTCACTGAAGCGGGCAAGGAACCAGGCATGAGGTGGGAAAATGGATAAAGATGGGTTTGCTTGGGTAAGGTCGTTGTTTGGGGTAGGATATCCCATCTGGCGAGTTCGTTTCTGCTAGTGGCACATTCCTGGCATTGATGTGCCAAGTGATGATGGGCGTTTGTGGCATTTGGGTTGCTAGGGATCTGCTTCTTGGAGTGAATTCGCTGGATCACAGAAATATGAACCTTCTTCATTGTGACCGATTGGTTCAATACATGCAATTGGAACATACCTGATAGTAATGCGCCAGTGGATTCTGAGGTTGATCCATATAAAACCAATGGCGGGGATTCCACATTGAAGCTCATTTGAATTTGAGGAGGGAGCGGTGGCGGCGCACGCGGTTTGGGGGAACCCGGCTTTGAGGATGGCTTTGAGGACCCCCCACTGGGGGCGAAAATTGCAAGGTTGGTACCAGAGCTCTGTCTACTATGGCTCAATGAGCTGGTTGCCCCATGCTTGGAGTTTGATGACGATGCAGATTTGAAAGTAGTGGCAATAGGACTGGAATGGTATCTCTTCAACAGTGGTCTGGCAATGCCTCCAGACTTGGGGGTATGACTGGTACTGTGGTTGTTGTTGTTGTTTTCGGCAAACCCGAGTTTAGGTGATGAGTTTGCACTCGAATTGTTGCTAGAACTATTCTTCTTCGAACTAGTCGGACCGTGCAGGACCGGAAGTAGAGGCATGTAGAGGTAGTGGTGGACCGAATAAAGGTGCGATCAAGTAAAAGTGTAAAAATATATAGATATAAATTTAAACGTCCCTTAATCAGCAGAGGTATGGTTTTATATGTACCCCTCTCGTCCTGTGGTCACTGAAGTAACAACAACAAAAGAAAAAAAGTATTTCTGAAGAAAAATTGAACGGAAGAATAAAAAGAAAAAAGAAAAAGAAAAAAATATTTGGTATATATATAATCAATTTTGCGCGAAATGCGCGCACTCATACAAAATGAGAAGATAAAAAAAACCTAACACAGACACATACAGATTGATAGAGTATGTTGGCAGTTGCGACAGAAAGGTCGAATACATAGATTGATTATTCAAATACGTATAAATATAGGGCGAAAAGACTGATAGAGAGTTTTGTAGAGATCCAACAATCAAGGGGCGAAGTTTATTGTGGAATGTTTAACCATCTGCACAGCGTCTCCACCTCAAATTTACCACCTTTGCGGGATTGCTCAGAACTATAGAGCTTGAGATCATTTCCAGCCGCACAGAGACGATCATTTCCTATCAAAGAATTTACACCCAATTTTGGTATCAGTTCCGCTTTTGACAGTTATCCGTCCTAGAAATGATCGACGAGGCTTAATTATGACGATCAACGGTGGCCAATCAGTATTTTTAACTCTATTATCAGCCTCGGGTTCAACGCGATCAGATCAAAATGGCAATCTGTGGGGATTATTAGATGATTTGGGGAATAATATCCTTTCGGAACCACTTTCCGCGAATTATTAGGTGGCGAGTTCATTCAAAATGCTACCCACCCACCCTGCGCTCAACTTCCGAATTTGGATTCATTCCAAGATTAGGTTTGTTTTAGAAAAAATATATAAACTTTCATCGGGTTGATCAGGTGAAACAATAAACCAAGTTCGAATCGTCCAAACGATCTACCCGTTCTTCGAGACACTTTCCGATACTGCACAGACTAATTTTTGGGCTCGTAGAAGGAGTCAGTAGAACTGTCCGAAACCTACATTCAACAACCTGATCAATTGACTATATGGAAAGCATTGTTTGTTCAATTTGGGGAAGAAAACACTTGACGCTTGGGAATGTATTCGCCGAAGCTTACCACCCCCAGTAATTGCAGTGGGAGGAGGAACAGGGTTTCCGAAATCACAAAATGCACATAAAGCGGGGTTTTTGTCTTGATGCATCGGGATTTCCCACATTTGATCAATCTTCTCCCATTTTGGGAAAGAACCTGAAAGTCTAATGTATGCGGGGAATTAATAAATAAGAGGGGTCCGGCAAAAGTAAGCGCACACCTGGGATTTCCGATGAATATCAGGTATAGACTAGGATTGCTCATTGCCTTTAGAATATAGGAGCACACGCACCACATATTGTGTTGCGGAGTGAATTGATTAATTGACATGGATCAAATTACTTATCAAACGACTATTCAGGTAACCACTTCGTGAACTATGTAAACAACATCGCCGGAAGCTGCGTCGTCATCAAGTTCAAGATTTTGGACAAATTTATCATATTCTTCATTGAGATCAATTCCTCTAATGTTTTGCATGTAACTGCCCTCTGGGTCGCTTTCCCTGACGTTTAGCATCCTCGGGCTAGGTGACGGTTTAGCAGATATTGCAGGCATCGCAGGCATAGGGGGCATTGGCGGCATGGCAGGCATCGGTGGATAATATGGATAATATGCTGGATAATATGGGTAATGATAAGGATTCTGGTATGGCCCTGGTGGATCTTGCTGTGCCGGGGGTGGCGGTGGCGGTGGTGACAGTGGTGCTGGAGGTTGTCGTTGTGGAACCATAGGATTTGGGGCTGGCGGGTAGCTATTCCCCATAGCTCCCCCGTTGGGTGGTGCTGGTGCTGGTGCTACTACTCGTGGCAATTGAGAGTTAGTCCCCCCTGTGGCAGTATTCTGTGGTCCATTGTACGGCATCAGAGTATCCGGGGTTGCCCTCATTACAAGCTCGTACCAGTCATCTCGTCCCCCTCTGTGATGTTCTCTATATCCGTCATGCTCTCGACTACCGTGATGATCCCTCTCTTCTCCATGATGTCTGTGGCCTCTGTCACCATCTTCATGGTGTCCGCGACCTCGGTCTTCTCCAGGTCGGTGACTCCATTCTCTATCCCCTTCGACCCTGAATGGCCCGGAATCATATTCAAGGCTATAAGCAGCCTTGTGACTGCTGCCATGGTTTCGGGGTGGTCCATACTCTTTGCCCCCGATTATTGTCCCTCCATTGGGTGATGTAGGCTTCCAATCATCTCCGTACTCACCTGGAAGGGGTTGCAACGATGCTCGTTTTACAAACTCATCTTCGAGGTCAGAAGCATACTGGTCTATGTCCCTTCTCTGTCTGCCCCCGTGATTTCGTGGTGGTCCGTACTCTTTTCCACCGACTACCGTTCCTCCATTCGGTGAAGTGGGCTTCCAATCGTTTCCATACGCACCTGGAAGGGATTGCAGCGACGCCCGTTTTGCAAATACGTTTTCAAGGCCAGATACAGACTCTTCCAAGGTGGACACATGTTGGCCCACTTTCTCTGCAAGATTTACCAATTGGCGGAGTTGACCTGTTAGTGGTGACAAATCCATATCGTCCGAAGCAGAATTGACCCCAGATGCAAAATATCTTTCCAGCGAGTTAGTAGAGTCGGAAACAGTTTGGATAAACGGCTCTAGCATACTCCTTTTATTGAAAGGATCATCAACCAAACCATCCATTACCGTCACACCTTGTTTAACTTGTTCTTCCAACCCGTCAACCACATCCTTGACAACGTTTTCCTCCCCATTATTAGAACCTTCCCCCAAAAGCTGAGTTATCCCCTTAATCTGATCTCCCAGGCCCGAGATATGGTTTATGGCTGCATCTGTTAATGAGTCTCCGATAACGGCAGCTCCATAGATTGTCTGAGGAATTGCAAGCCAAATTCCTGCCCAAGGTAAATAGACACTCAAAATCATTAGTCGGACTCATTATCTAGTATTTCGGTTTTATAGGCATGCAGCTCTAATTGGATTGCTACAAGGAAATTGCTGTCACACACCTTTCTCCAGGGATCATCAAAATTTAAAACTTAAAAAAAAAAAAAAAGTTGCTAGTTCTCTTCATTGTGCTAACTATAGAGTTATGTTGCCATTTCCTCCTACACTGATTTAATTGCTGGATTCACAGGAACGCTGAATCTGTGTACTGTTGTAGGTTCTGGTCCCGAGTATCACATTGAATGACCAAGTTTGAAACACATCCATTGAATTCTGTAAATTGGATCTCGAAACTGGTCTCCGCAGAGCTAACAAGCATATGTTTTGCAAAAGTTCAAATTAATTGAATATCGCGGCGTCAGCAAAATGATATCCCGCATCATTATTTGTTATATATATATATATCCATATATCTACTTCCCCATCGGTTCAAATGGAGCAAAAAAAATTAAAATGTGGCTGTCATACTCGATGAAATAGGCACTTATTAGAAAAAAAAAAAAAAAAAAAAAAGGAGAAATAGAAATAAAATCGGCGATAAATAACAGTAAGTAGACCGGGGGGGCAATTTGGGTAAGCCCAGGTACAAGTTGTGATAACTCACAAACGACTAATCGACCATTTATGTTTCCAGGATTCGCTTGTTTTGTTCTGTTTCGTTTCAGTTTCCAAGCATATGGCCAGTAGATAATGGTTGAAAGTAATGGAAAGCAATTCTCAAATTGCCCTCACCATCGTAGCCATAGAGTTGTATTTGACCAATATTAATAAAAGAGAATCTCATTCCTTCTCCGGAGTCCATTTTATTGACATGCTGTTCTGAGCATATCGGGTGCGAAGCTTCATTTCACCTTTGATATAGCAGGTATCAATATATATGATTGCAACCGAGATAAATATCTATCATCGAAAAGAAAATGGTAATAGGGTATATTATTAGTTGACAATGAATTATGGTATCATTTGGTCTAATTTACAATTAAAAGAATTAAGGATAACTTTTGCAAAATAATGTGGTACAACAATCTAATGAAATCAATTCCTCACACTTGGTCATCGTTCCATCGGCCAACAAGATGACTCTCCCCCAATGTTTCCTTCAAAACGAGCACCATCTCATCAATTGCTGATAAGAACTTCAAATAGGCATTTATTGCCACGCAGTATCTTCGGTAGTCTTCATTGCGCACTAGATCGATGGTCAACTCTCTCGCCCGGTGATTCAGACGCCACATCTCAAAGGTTCGCTTTAACATTGGTGTGTTTAATCTTTCTGGTAGGGGATCACCGGTTTTTAGTGATTGCTTAATCACTCCGAGGACAGCCATGATCGAACCTATAGTTTGCTCGTCGAGCATTCCAAGTGTCTGGACTAAGCGTTCCTGCAGTTCTATAGGAAGCGAACCACTGAGGCCGATAAGTGTGCCCACACCTTGATTCATATTCTGGCAGAGCTTATGTATTCGGCGTAGAGAGTCGTGACTAAAGGAACTCATGCTCATTTCAAATCCCAGCATATCCAGTGGTCCTTGTAGAGAAGCTAGAGTTTCCGCCAGTTCCACAGAAATTTCTTCCGCTACAGCGTCGACAGGACTTTGATCGCCAGGTTTGGCCCAATGGGATACCAACAATGCATAATGATCAGATAGGTTGGAAATCGTTTTAGACAGTGTTTTTCGAATATGTCGACTTGCAGATGGAGGACTAGGGAAGATCTGTACAATGAAAGCCGCAACCAGTCCCAACAATACAGTCACTAATCGCTTATAGAAGGCCTCATAACCCCGTCCTGGGAGGCCATATTGCAGAAGGTTTCCATCGTCATAACTGAACCCAATTACAAGCACATAGGTTGCGCCGCTCATAATTGCACATTGCTGCAACGCTGGTGGAAGGTACAGCCGCAACCAAATCAAGATCAGAGCCATTACAGCTGTAATAGCTGCCAAACCGTAAGGGTTTCCAGGCCCGCTTCCTGAACCAATATACCATGCCACCATGCCCATTACACCACCGACGACAGTACCAATGGAACGACCGACAACGGAGAAGGAAAAATCTGCCATATACGTTACCACTGCAATTTGGGCTGTAATTGTGAACCAAATTCCTTTTTCCCGATAGAAGAACCCGGCTGTAGAGGGCAGAGAGGCAGGAATGGACGTTGCAATTGTGACCACTACCATACGCAGGGCATAAAGTCCTCCTGGATTAGTGAGCCAGCGATAAGTGCTTCCAACGATTCGAGTCAACGGGCCAACTTTGCGGGTTGGCTTGACCCCTCGACTTTTACGTAGTTGCGAATGTGCAATTTCCTTGGTGTCGTCCGCCACGTCATCCATTGCATCCGGGTCATCCCCGGTTCCAACTGAGGCATTGGCTAGTGGTGATTTCTGGTGGCCATTGATTAACCACGAGAAAGCATATCTTAATCCTGCTGGAAACCATATCTGAAGCTTCGTACGGGATTTTGACAGATCGATAACCTGAGCCAGAAGATTCTCGGTTGCCGTAACCAGCCCAACAATTAATTCTTCGATTACCATACCATATACGAGGCCCCTAAGAGCATGTGGCCCCAAATCTTCAGGGTCTTTGAGGGTCCCATCGGCATCAAACAGTTCGGCGTGAGATTCAATCAATTTTTCGGTAGTTTCAGCAATACAGGATTCTTTGGCCACGCGAAGCCGATGCAACGCCTCTTCTCCTCTCGACACCAATTGTTCACACTGTTCACGAGAGTGTGTGCGGAACCAGCGACGAGTGTTGACTGTATAAATGCATTCCCCGACAATCTTGGAGGCATCTAAACAAGCCTGCATTATTTCTGCCGTAGACTGGTTCAATGCCTCTAATGTTCGTTTGCGAATATCACCGAACTCCGGTGCTTTCAGAGAGTTCATCATATCTGCTGTTTTGCGTAGGTAATTATGCTCTATTGGTACATGTGTTTGCTTCTTCTTTTCTGTCGTATCCGTAGTGCTACCATCCTCGTCAACGTCGTAGGCTGGTGGATGTTGTAATCCGAGTTCTTGCAGCTTCTCCTCGCCCTCACGTCTAGCTATATGGAAATCCAAGAGGGCAGTTTGAGCTAGCATGGCCCGTTGGATGGGGCTTTGTAAGCTACGGACGTCTTCTGCACTCCATCGACCACGCGAAAAGTCCAATGGCAAAAAGGCGAGCATAGGTTCCATGGCCTTGAACAGGCCAATAGTCTTGGTTTTAATAGACCGTATCTGGGTTACCTCTAGAGTGCGCCCAGCTAGTACTTCTCGAGTTAACTGCAGAGACATTTGATTCAGGCCAACGAGTTTTTCCATTTGACCCAGCACGGTATATGACGTGGATTGAGGGAAGAACAATAAACAACAGGCTACTCCAATGCCTATTCCGACAGCGCCAGGCTCAACTAGAACCTTTCCAAGGTCCCCAGTCCATGAGGGGAGAGTTGGTCCAATGAGAAGGAAAATAGATATCACCATGGTACCGAACATCTGTGCGAGGGTGAACTTATTATTGGCTACTCTTAGTCGTGCCATTACGTATATAAATACGCAACTCATCACATAGAAAATGACTGTGACACGAGTGTCAAAGAGGAAGCCTTCGTGAACAAGAACCTGAGCTACCCAAGCGGGATCCTCCCCGGTTTGGTTGGCTTGCATAACCGCTTGCTGCTGGAGTTTCTGCATTTGGGCTTGAGTATCTGAAGCTGGGCGAGCAGCTAGAGCTGCTTTCATGGTTAACAATCCCCATGCCCATCCGAGGCACATTCCGAAGAGCAGAGACAGCGTGGCCAAAAGGTAAATAAACAGAATGTTACCAGGAGGTATGATAAAGAGCAACAATCCACCGAAGAAAGTTGCAATTCCAAACTTTTGCAATGCCGGTTTAATAAAGATCAGTAGACAAGCTACCCAGACGGCGACCCAGCAACGAAAGACTATCTTGAGGTCATGTTTATTGAAATGATCAGCCAGCCATGGGGGTAGAGAGATTCTGCGACGCTTGTGATGTTCAGAGCCAGTGGCTTCAACGTTATTATTAGTATCGGTATCCGCATGATTGTTGGGATCACTCGATGTTTCTTCCACCATTTTGGGCAGAATAGTCGGGAGATATTTTTTTTTAAGGGCTTCGGATTCTCCAGAAATTGGGAAAAGCTCTGTGTGTTTTGGGTAAACCGTTCGAGGAAGTCTTTGTTTTGGGTTAGTCGTCGATCCGGTAAATATTCAGAACCCGGCCCGAGTGATCATCAGCCAAGGACGGTCAATGAGTATATAACAGAGAGTAAAATGAGTTTTGAATAACACTTGAACATTCTTTAAGTTCTCTATAGACCATCGATTCCTAAGGGACCCTTTGTCCTTTGTTGGCTATCATGATGCGGCTACTAATACCCCTGGGAACGGACAGCGGTCATATCGGAAGGTACTCAGTTGAGACGACGCCTTGCATAATTGATTTGTATGATGACTGACTGATGAAAGTATTACTGGAGGTTATACAATGCATTACGATTTCAATTTATAAAAGCTTGGAATAGTAAAAATCCAGTCGATTCAAAAACTAGGACTCATACCAATGGATGGGGTCCAGTGAGAGGTATTGTATAATATATGTCAGAAACCCTTGAATAAAACTTGCCTTGGATCATTGTTTGCTACGAATCCGTTTCTATTATGACTAACATTATAAGCACATTATTTGCTTCGTTATCCAGTAATCAGAGGTCCTGATTGGGCCCATATCTCTCGCATGGTGTCTATCTTCTTTTTTCTAAGACCTCTATAATTGATCCAGACGGAAATGATCTGTACACCAGTTCCAACGTAACCAATGAATAAGGCATATTATTACACTTATGGTATCTGATTTAAACGATTGATGAAAACATAAACAATAACTCGGTTAGTACATACGGATCTAGAATATTACATGGATTGCTTTCCTCTAGGTTCAAATGGCATGGCGATTGCACACACAGCTAAAAGGCCAAACATTGCAGCCATAATATATAGGGGTGTTGCTGTGGAGGTTGGTGCCTTGTATGCGATAACTGGTGCGATAATACTGAAGACACGACCAACCGCTACAGAAATACCGTTACCAGTAGATCGATGGGCAGATGGCATAACCTCAGGCGTGTATGCATATAAAGTACCGTAATAAATGTTGAGACAAACATTGATAGCACAAGAGATACCCAGGTTTTGTTGTGGTGTAGAAACAGCAGTGTAGCCAAACATTAAGGCCATCGTAGATAGAGAGCCAACAACCATAGCTCCTTTTCTTCCCAGTACTTTAACTTCGCACAAACCAGCTGCAATGCAGGGTCCAAAGATAGAACAAGTCGTGACGATCAAATTGTTTCGATAGGTAGTATCAACAGAAGAAGCTTCACCGTCTGTAGCGCCTCTAGCAGACAAATATGTTGGCAAGAAACCATTGAAAAGGGTATAGATGAACCCAATCAGACCCCAAGAAGCCATGTTAAGCACAGTTGAAAGACCCAATTTCCTGTTTGCGAACAACCCTCTCATGTGATAGGAGAAATCAGCCCAAGCAGCCTTTGGCTGAATAATTTCGGCAAGAGTTTTCTTGGACTTATCAACCTTGGTATGGCCAAGAGCCTTCAAGTCCTCCAAAGTGAGTGGGTTGGTACGACCGGCAGATGCGGCGATGCTGTCCAAGTTTTTGATGACTCTCTCATCATTACCATTTGAAAGGTCGTATTTGGGCGTTTCAACCATACGAACAAAGAAGACTCTACACAAGGCACACAGTCCGACAAAACCACCACAAGTGATGTAAGTATATCTCCATCCCATGTTAGATGATCGAGGACAGTTATCTTCAGATTCGCAAGAAAAGTTTGCAATTAATGGCCATGCGACGGCTGCGGTAACCAGTTGACCAAGACCCCACCATAATGCCATGAAAGTGATCATCCATTGTCTGCTCGAAGGTAAGTATTCCAAAAAGGTGACTGCGTCCAAAACTAAATTTCCACCGGCACCAAAGTAGCAGGTAGCTGACAAAGAACAAACTGCAACATAATTAAGTCCTCCTGCAGTAGCAATACCAAACAATGATGTGATAAACAAAGTGAGATGGAAAGCTATTCTTCTACCAATGATATCGGCAGATAAACCCCAGAATAAACAACCGATCAATAAACCGATATAATTTGCAGTGACGATGGCAGAAAAATCCTGTTTATACTCCATGTTGATTTGAGTTTGACAAACCGAGTGTAAAAGCGTCAACAAAGAGTCTACGGCATAACCCATGCCATTCATACAGAACATTTTCCAGTGATAAGGAGTGAACCCAATTTCGTTCAACGCTTGGTTAGCAAGATGGATCTTCTTTGCGAGAATGTCATCATCCATGGTAAGCAGTTCACCCTTTTGCACTGAATGGGTGTCGTCGATGACAACATTGTCGTACGAACTAATTGGATCCTGAGACTTTTCGTATTTTTCAGACATGTTGTGGTGAAATATTACTTGTTGAGGGAAGAAAGGAAGAAAATCAACGGTGAAGACAATGTACCTTTTATATATACGTTAAAACGGCCATCTGAGAAAAAGCAATTTTTTGGCTCGAAAAGCGATTAGAATGGCTGCAGGGGGTAACAACCATTTCTGCTGGCGGGGTGTGCGAACCACCTCTGTCTCGAAACGGAAATTTTGTGCATCAAAGAGAAACACTTGGCCAAGAAACGTGAAGAATTTTTAGGATATTGATTCCTTCCCACACCAAAACCTTTTGGTCTTAACTTATTAGTATAATTTGAGTTTTGTAAATTTCAACCCATTCTTCGCCTTAAAATACCACACTCTTTTTCCTTTTGTCTGGAAAACCTTGGGAATCAACCATTTCTCGTGCAGCCATTCAGAGCCCCATGTGTAGGGCCCAAGTCATTTAGGTCATTTGTATCGAGCCTCTTCCGAAAAAAGAAATAATATTGTCAATCGAAGAAGGAATGACGTACGGCACTGGCTCGTTAAAGTAATATAATGAAAGCCTCACGGAATACACTACCACCAATCCTGTATCTGATTCCGACCAATAGCTTTTGAAACATGATACTAGAGCACTTTTTATTTCGACCCATTTGCAAATATAACCGAGGTATTTCTAGCATCCCTTTTGCCGAGTCTTTGAACGTGGATCCTTCTGTGAAAATATTTGCTTTTTTTTGAAATGACTTTTCATGGTCCCAGACCTATATTTGACAGCATAAGACTTTTAACAGTGAACACAAACGGCTTTGATTCAGTCAGATCGGCCTTCTCCGCATCCCCTTTCATAATACTTTATTATCTCGTTCGTCATAACCTATGATGCCGTGGTTGAAGAATATTATACGGCACCGAGTTATTTTTTGTGGAGCCCTTCGGAGCCGTCTGAGATCTACGCTGCAGGAAATATGTATCAGAGGTTCTGGGACGCACACTATCGCCCAGATCTGTACAAACTTAGGTTTTGGGCCCATCTATGGACACCAGCCTCGTTAAGTCAGAGAAACTCACCCCGACTATGAGAAAGGGATATGAGGCTACATCTATTCCAGTGTTAGTCATATATATTGCCTGATCATGCAGCTAGAGCATTGTCCAAATATTGGAGGTGCCCAGCATGAAAATTGTTGAAAATCGGCGGTATAAGTAAATGTTATGTATCAAAAAGTGGAAATCCAGGGCACTTTATATAGGTTACCAGGACGAATGGTCAACGTCATCGGACCAGGGGCCATCTCAGGTTTTGGTGAGGTATCACTTCATCTGGATTGGGCAGTGATTTTCATTATGGATTGCCTCCTTCAACTTGGCGCTTTTAGTTTAAAGATTGAATTTAATTCGATTTACTATTGTTATAATCGTACTGTAGGCGATTACTGCACGCATATTATAAGAGAAAGATTCTGTGAGTTGTTAATTGTTCGTGTGCACAAACTCGTTTATTTTCGACAACTGGGCCCCATATAAAACCACCGCTAATAGCCGAATCCCTTGGTTCAATGATGTTCCCCACGGCGCTCTCAGACCCTCGCTTCCTTAGAAATTTAATTGGATGAGGATTTATATGATATCTCATCCAATTGGAATTGGTACGAGTTTTCTGCGCCAGCCATCCACTACCCTGATCGTCATGAGCAGCAGGCTTGCATGAGGTTCTTAATCCAAACTGCGGACAGCCTAATACCAATATAAAACCTGGGGATATGATTTGTTACTTTTACTACCAATTGTGATGTGATTGATGGCTTTACCCTTCAATAGATGCAAGGAAGCAGGGAGCGTGGTACCCCGTGATAGTAAATGGCTATAAATAAAGCGATGTCAAATGGAAAGTCTTATCCTCTTATTGCCTAGCAGCCAGAGTATATTCGCAGAGACATCACACTAACCTTCTTACCGATCAATGTCAATAATGTGCTGAATATTTTGAACTTTAACAGCGGCAAGCTTTCAACTTGTCCCACACTCGGCTCCATGGCACCTTTGCTACAAAAAAAACTTTCCCAGAAAATATAGCAACAGTAATTCGAAGCGTTTGAACAGAAAAAATGCCGAATCGACCATAGATGGATTCGTTTCAGCTGAGCCAAAGGGGTTTATGACAGAACTTTTGAGAGTGCTTCATGACATTTCAAAAGATTTCAATTGCGAGACTTTTCCTGGAAGTAAGGCTAAACAGGTTATTAGCAGCCGCACGTACTATTCCAAACTTTTAGGCCTCAGAGTTAATTCACCTGTTCTTGATAGGTTGGTTTTCTTTTAACGACATTGAAGTCTGTCTTGAATTTTTATTCTATTGCGTTAAGAGAAAGAATTTATCAGTTGAAGTTTGTGAAACTCTTTTCGACGGCCTTCACCGGGACCTGATGATGAATTATCTGCCGTGTGTTGATAGGATCTCCTCATTACAAAGACTAACCACCAGCATTTACACACTTTAAACGGTTATTCCAAGTAATTTCCATCAAGGTGAAGTTGTAGGTAATCGGTAATTCGGATTGAATATGGCAAATAACTAACAAATTTAGACAGCAAAATCATCAAATGCTGAACACATTGGCAATTATGGTGTGGTTGGACCTTCGACCCAGCATAATCTTCTTTTGAAATACTCGGACCTCTCACCTGCCTTTCGATAGATTTCCATTCTAAACTGAAAATCCCTAGCTACAACGATATCTCGGAAATGAAAGCTTCGGGCGAAATGGTTAGTTATTTGAGAGCGCTGATTGAATACCACTTCAAAGATATCCAAGAAAAAATTATTTCAACTCTTCAAAACCTACTTAGTGACCCTTCAGACTCTATCCATTAACATTTAACTTATACGTTGAAATCATGAAAGAGAAATATTCAAGCAAGGAATACCAAATAGTATCACACAAACAGTAGTACGGCGTCGTGGTTGGAAATCTTGATAGTGTTTCCCTGGCTCACAGTCAGGGCTAGATTAAGACGAAGAATACAAACCTTCCGATCGAAATACCTACAGGGGAGAAGCTATATGTGGTACCAATGAACATAGTCTCTCTTCGAGACTATTGTATTGTGTCGTAATATATCTCGACCTGATAACGGCATTCAGGAGATCCAATGCAAAAATGTGGAAAGGTGGATGAAAGAGCTTCAAAGTTTGTAGTCATAGTAATAAATTCAGTTAATTACTGATTTGAAGCTTGGATTATATTAACGTTGTGAGGAGGTCAATTTCTTGTACGGCGTTTTTCATTTTTTGTCTAAGAGTAGACGTAATTGGTAAGACTAAATTCTCCCCAGAAAATATATATATACGTTTATATAATCGCATGCATAAAACTCGTTCACCGACTCACAAATGATGTCCTAAAGATAAAGCTTGAATTGACCCTTCCATGTTGCAAAGAAGCGGCAAAACCCAACCAATCCACACATCGAAAAAGTTTTCACCTTGATGTTCCACACCAACCAGTACTTAATTGTCAGAAAGTACAATCTATAAATAAAGTACAATCTATAAATATTACGTGAAAACTATCAAGTAAAATTGCTACATGTGTGAATATGCTGAGTTAACTAAAATAAGATTGTTCGGAAGGCATTTTGGAGGGACGCGAATTTCGCGTTCTTCCCAATTAGTGACAGACTTTTTTCAACTGTCCCCGAAAATTATTCACAACGGATTTCACTGACCTAAAGGATGATTTCTCTGTTTCATCAAAGCAAATTGGTCAAGCCTGTTGGCATCGTGCCAGTGATTAGACAAGTTAGATATGCATCCATTCTCGGCAACCTTTCACCCAACGCTGGATCTACTAAGCAGGCAAAGAAGTTAGGTAGGGGTCCAGGTTCTGGTAAGGGTAAAACTTCTGGTAGAGGTCAAAAGGGTCAAAAGGCTAGAAACAGTGTACGACCATGGTTTGAGGGTGGTCAAACTCCAATTTATAAGTTGTTCCCTAAATTTGGATTCGACTCACAAATCAACCAACCACAATATATCAATCTCGACAGAATTCAAACCCTCATCGATTCCAATCGGTTAGATGCCTCGAAGCCAATCACAATGAGAGAGCTCTATAGAACTGGTATGTTTGGGAGTATGAAATATGGTGTTAAAATTCTTGCTGGTAAGAATCCTAATATCTTCACATCGAAAATTAATATCACTGCTACAAGAGCTTCAAAAACCGCAATCGAAAGAATTGAACAACTTGGTGGTTCATTCGAATCTGTATATTATACACCCTTCAATCTTCGAGTTTTGTCCCGACCGGAAGCCGCTTTGAGAAAGTTTGGAAGAATTCCAATCAAGGCTGAGCCAATTGACAGAAAGAGCATCGAATACTATAGAAGTGAAGAAAATAGGGGATACTTAGTTGGTGCTCCAGGTGCTCCAACCGTTAAACCTAAGTTTGTCAAGAAGGTGAAACAGAGTCCATTGCTAGCCAAGCTCAAGGCATTAGAAGGACGTCAAGGTTCCTCCGGATCCGCAAAGGGATTTGAGAGCAATTCCATCAAAAAACCCGAATGAATTATGTAAATAGTTATTAATGAATTGAACACTCAAGATGTATAGGCCGTTTGCATCCCCCAAGTTCTTTATTTAATTGTCTTGATAAGATACGGAGAAGTACACGAAACTTGGAACTTAGTTTAATTGTCTGTTTGACTTGGTGAAAGGGATTTCTAACATGAAAATGATTTATTCCAACTGCCATGTTGAGTCTATTACTTGTTCAATTTAGATACCGAAATTCCAGGCTCCCTGTTTACATATATTATGGCACTATATGAATACTAAGATGCGTTCCTATAGCGAAATATTGAGAATTTTTAGTATAGTGCTAATCGATTTGATTAGTGACAGGATTGACTAAGTGTCCCAAGAAAATAGACAGTTTTTTAGTGTTGCATGTCTAAGTACTTTGAATGCATACCGGCGCTCGAAAGACAGAATCAATGCATCGTAGTGTTAAATCTTAATTCAATCGGCCGGAATCATGAAACAGATAAACTCCACCGGAAAACAAGCATCGGAATTACCAGGCAGAAAACGTACTATGAGAAAGAGTTGTTTTTCTTCGTTTCTTGGGCTTGTCTTCTTCACTGTCTTCTTCGCCATCATTAGAAGGTTTGACTAGGTATTTTCCAATTGATGCTACGCCAGATGATTCCTTTTGGAGCCATGGACTATCATCCTCGACTTTTTCCGCAGTTTCTCTAGATTTTGGTTCATTTTCTTCTTGTTCAAATGGGTCGATTAAAATCCTAACTTGCTTCATTTTGATCGTTTCGATTGGCTTATCATCTCGGCCAACAGGTAATCTTTCTAGCTTCTCCAAAACTGGCAACCCTTCAACAACTTTTCCGAAAACCGTGTGTTTCCCATCCAAGTGTGGGCATCTTCTATACGTTATGAAAAATTGTGAAGTATTCGTATTTTTTCCACTATTGGCCATGGACAAAATACCCCGACTGTCATGTTTCATAGGTGTATTAGTTTCATCTGCGAAGGGCTTGCCAAATATACTTTTGCCTCCGGTACCAGTTCCAGTCGGATCGCCAGTTTGGATCATAAAATTTTTGATATTGCGATGAAATGTGATTCCGTCGAAAAACTCTTGCTGCGCTAACTTGACAAAGTTATAGACTGCCTTTGGAGAATATTTCGGATATAGTTCGATTCCGATTCGACCCACGTCTGTTTCAATCGTGCAATAACCGGTTGTGGTAAAGCGTTTAGGTTTCAATTTTCTTTCTAATTCAATTTCTTTTTCTTTTGAGGTCCTTCCTGAGGGCATATCAGCTGCCGTAGAAGTCAGTGAGGGAGAGGCATATGCAATTGTTGGTTTCTTCTTTTCAGTCAGCTTTTCACCGCTCTCCTTGTTATTCCTTTTCACTCCTGCTCCACCGATCAATTTTATGATATCTGACTTCTTAAATTCTTCATCAGATACCAAATCTCTCCAATATTTTTGCTTTATATTATTCTCACGAATAGTTTCTTCTAAATAAACCCTCCCACTGGGACGGATTAAAACTGCATTACTCAATGGTTGAAATTCTTTCAAACTAACAGGATCAACGTATTTACCGTCTGGATTCTTGGTCAGTTTCAATTTGATCAATTCTCGATGGCTCTCCATTGGTTCATTGGTTACCGGATTTCGCGAATGTTTTCTAATATAGGGCATAACATTCTTTATATCATAAACATGTCCTTCACTATCAGCAACTCCACAGTCATCCCCAATTGATTGTTGGCTAATAGAACAAGTCCAAAAAGGCAGAGTTGAAACGGTCCTATCGACTTTTCGAGAAACAGTGCCTTCGTTATTGGCAGTATGCCCGCCCGCCTGCCATTCGGAATGAGTGACATATAATTTATCGGTATTTTTACCCATACTGTCGTTGTCCGCTCCAGTATTTTTTAAAGGTCCCGAGAGATCTTCTCCGATTACTAGTATTATATATATATAGTTCAGGGAGTTCACCCATCTCCAAAATTTTGTGTAAACTACCATAATACTCTCCGACCCGGCTTCCCGATAACTTCGCGTTCCTCAACTACATCTACAGGCTGGCAGAAGTGTGTGTGCTATCAATGGAGAGATGATTGCGCTATTACCATTACTGGTCTTAATATTAGAACCACTATTGGCATATGGATTTAACATATTTGCAGATTTGTATTCCAGGCCGAAATATGATGTTGTGTTCTCAGAAAATGCCATTGTTGACAGCGAAATTACAAGCAAGGCTGGAGACTTAACTAAAATCATGAAACTCGGAGAATACAGCTATTTATGTCAAATACCTCCTACTGATGAGGCAGAGGCGAATAATACTGTAGTTTCTGCAAAAATTGATTATAAAAAAGCTCAATCTAGGGCCTTAGAGCTATTGGATCTAGCGGCTTCACCGTCACGGAACTGTATATATTATTACACGGTCTATTGGACTTATGAAGTTTGTTTTGATAAGTCTGTGAGACAATTTCATTCGAAAGGCATTGTTTCTGGTGCAGACACTTTCCCCGAACCAGCTGACCCCCGTCAAATATTCACTTTAGGGAAGTTCGGATCCGCTTCAACTGACATGACTATCAAGACAAATGGTGAAGTAGCCTATGTTTCTCAAACTCTCGATCATGGAACAGTATGTGATTTAACTGGTGAAGAGCGTTCAGTAGAACTGAAATATTTCTGTAAACCAGAACTGGAAAATGACATGATCGCAGGATATGCTGAAGTGAAGACTTGTACCTATGAGCTTATAATTTACACACCAAAGCTCTGTAAAGATCCTATCTTTCTTCCGCCCAAAGATTCTGTGTCTAATGAAATTGTTTGTAGCAAAATTATTTCCGAAGAAGAGATGGAACAGATAGAGCAGAATTCAATTGCCATAGACTCAAGTCAAGATAACAAAGAAAGTGAAGACAGCACGAATATCGACACCGTCGCAACTGATTCCAAATCATTTCATGCAAAATCTGACAAAATTGGGGAATCACAGTCACCTCACATCCGCAAAATAAACTATAAAGAACAGAAAATTAGTGTCGACATTCCAGCTGATACCGTAACTGATTTAGCTGACCTTCCCGAAGAGCTGATAACCACAATTGAATCCTTGACTAATCCAATTGTGGAAGATTTGCTGGATGGAAAAGTGATTATTGACGGAGAAAGTATGAACGCAGATGAGGATTTTAAGTTTGTGATGTCAGTGGTTGATTTGGATGGTGAAAGAATTCTGGATCTCGCAGTAGTGTATAATTCGCCGATGCTATACCTTGAGTTGATTGATGACGACGATTATGAGTATGAAGATGAAGTTGCCGAAATGACCATTACCCCTGTGGTTGACGACGAAGATACCTCAACTACCCCTCCAAGGCCTGCATATACGCACTCTCAAACTCACAATACTAAAATCATGGTTCATGATGAGTTGTGAATATATATAAATAGTGTACTTATATCTAATTCTACATTGCATTTCCCAATAGGTCTTCTCGATTAGCATTTTCAATTTCATTTTCAAGTTTCATAGCCATGTCGTTATCATTCTCCTCGCTAAAGTCAAACCCCTGTCCTGTTGGTCCACCACCACTTGCACTAGCATTATTATTCGGTAAGGATTCTGGTTCCTGCTCCCGCAAAAAGAACCCCTTGCTGACAGGCTTCTTCTTGGGGCCAGATATTTTACCTGTAGGTGGTAGTTTGGGCCGAGTGTTACGCTGTTTAGGCGGTAAATTATCACCCTCTAGTAACACTTCCCCATTTGTGCTGTCCAATTTAGCTAAGAAGAAAGACCGCAAAAGACCAATTTGATTTTGTGCATGCTTTCGATCCATAGCAGGGTATTCTTCTTTGCATAAACTAGTTTTAGTAGAATCTTCTGATAGCGTAGACTGATTGTTCAGGGAAGCATTAAAACGACTGTGAAGCAGATGAAGCGGCACAGATGATGTAAGTAACCCAAGTTCCTTGTCCAAACCAAGTTCCTTGAACCCAAAAAAATCCATTTCATCGCCAATCTGGGATGCAAAATCACCATTAAGGAATTGTTCACTGTCATCCTGAAAGCTTTCATTAAGGTCAGAAGCAGCAGGTCGTAAAAGGTCGCCAAGAAACGTTGTGAGCTTTCTACCTAAGTCCTTAAGCCTGATTCCATGCCTATCAACATCATCTCTGACATAAAGATCCAAAGATGAAAGGCTCTCAATACCATTCTGATTCAATGCCATCATTAAAATATCTTCAAAGGCATAATCACGTTCAGAATTGGTCGCCTCCATAAACATTTTCAGAGTTTTGGCTAGTTTCCCCATATAATCTGCTGTTATTTCAGTCAGGGCATCGATTGCCATGAATTCTGTAACTTCAAAACCCGTATGCATAGCTATTTTCCCAACACCTTTCTTCAGCGCAGCAGCTGATGCAGCACCGTTCAACTCATCTCGGTTAGGCAATCGGGATTCAATGTCTAAATCGATGTCTTCAATTTCTGGGGGATTGTAAGGTTTAGCATTCGTGTTATGCATGTAGCTTTGTTGTTGCATTTGTCTGATGAGAGAAATCTTAGAACATACTTTCCTGATTTGCTGCATTTCCATGAGGTTGTTATTTATTTTTTCATTTAGGCCACCTCTGCAGATATAATTCGACGGCTTGATGTCCTCAGGTTGTAGGTGTTGCATCCCATCGTCATCATTTTTAGAATCCAATGCCCAGGGAACAGCAGGGACACCCGAGCCAACCTCATACTCTAAAAGAAATGGTTTCTTATCCGACTCTATTGACTCCAATAACCCCGCTCGTGAAAATATTCTCTTTGGTTGCTGTTCCTCTGAGCCATCACCTGAAGGGTAATTCATTATTTCATCAAACTTACTCATAGGAAATTGTCTCCTAAGTGTGGCTGGAACGTCTTTTTGAATCTTGTTATCTTTGAACAAATCATCTCTTTTGCAACAATATACAGCTCTCTGGTGGTTGAACTTGCCGCGCCAAACTTGGGTTTCAACATCTGCCGTCTCATTGTCTTCTTGGTCAGATAACGGCTCATCCGCAGCTGGACCCGTTACACCGCTCGAATCATAATCTCCTCCAGGGGTGCCAGCGTTAGGGGTAGATTCCCTTTGTAATGGACTAGCAAGCATACTATTAGTGCGTGATAGGTCCGAATGGTTATTCTGAATGGCAGCATTGTTACCATTACTGCTGTTTGTCTCGTTGTCGTTGTCACCCGCAGTTGGACCCGGTGTAGACTCATCAGCCTCCTCCAATTTCCGCTTTCTACCTTTACCAGAGTGTTTTCCAGCACCCTTTCGAGAGGTTCTCATAAGCCCCCCTGATTCATCTTCTCTTTCACTGTCTGCACCATGAGAGTTATTAACATTCCCATTGGCCAGGGCGGCTTGCTCCTCAGCTTCAACTTCTGCTCTATCACGTACCACAATATCAGGTATTAAGGGAATCAATGTGAGGGTCTTTTTCTGCATTGCATACGCATGGCCACGAAGGAAATGCTTTGGGTCAGTATTGTATGTTAAGCAGTTCTTCCAGATTAGCATTAAATCAGAAACGAATTCCTGTTTCGACTTATACTGAAAAGTCTTTAACTTTTTCATGACGGTATTCAAATCCATGGGATGTTTAATAATGTTATAATAATTTGGCGCGTCTCTCTTATTCACCTTATTCAAAAATGCAGTTGAATGCTCAGTGTACCCTCGTAATTCCAAAACCACCTTTTCACAGGCTTCATACAATTCTTCCTGGCCAATTTTATCCTCGCTAGCCCATTTTGACCGATTTTTACGCACATCGGAAATTAAATTTCTCAGTTCTAAATCCGTCAACTGCAGCTCCTCTCGTTTAGTTTCAATGGTCGCTAATAAATGTTTCAAGGATAAATTGGCTGCACCAAATGACGCTGTGGGTGCAGATGCAGATGTAACTCCTCCAGCGGTAGCTGGTCCACTATTCCCATCCATGTCCATTTGTCGGTCTGATTCTTCCAATTTGCGTTGTTTCAAGGCATTTTCCCAATCTCCTTCAAAGGTATGGTACAGTTTGTTATAATTCGCAGCAGCTTGTTTATTCATTAAAGCTTCGTCTTCAGTCGTAATAGAAACTAGAAAAAAAGTCAGTAACAATAACCCTCTGAAAAAATTGGAAACAGTGTTAAAATACCTTTAAAGGTCAGTTGGTCAGTATTATTATTATCATCTTGGGTGTTATTTTCTTCTTCCTTCTCTTCCTTCCCTTCCTCCTTTTCTTCCTCCTCGTCATAATCATCGTCATCGTCGTAATCATCATCAGTCTTTCTTACCGGTTTTCTCGCACTCTCGTCGTTTTTCTCGGGCTCATCGTCTTCCTCCTCCAAAAGGGCAAAGTCAACTTCTTGGGACGCACTAGTAGATGGATACATAACCCCAATGGCCTTCTCAAAAAGCATATATCTTACCCTAAAGCATAGCGTTAATGGATCCAATTCTGTAACTGTCGGTTGTGGAGTACCAGAATTGGGTAACGAAACTGAAGGAGTGCGTGGGGTTGAAGTTTCTAATGGAGTTGACGAAATTGCAGGTGTAGCTCGACGCGGAGAATTAACCCCCCCTCCATGGGAGCCACCATTTGGTATATTATTGAAGGCTGGTAAAACTTCAACCCGTGGAGTTATTTTCCCATCTAAAAATCGGGCCCATTGATCTCCGCCTTTGTCGATAACTGTTTTGAAAACTTCATGCTCCGGAACTGTAAGGTATCCACGCCATGTCCCTTGGTTCTCAATGTCTCTAGCAATCTTTAGCAGGCCATTAGCTGAAGATCGCTTCCACAGCTTTGTAAGGTCCCGGCCGTCCATTTGGTGGATAATGATGTTGTGAAGTTGGAAAGTTGGGAAGTTTCAAAGGCAACACCAAATAGAAATGTGGATAGCGAGATTCACAACGTTTAAATTTTTGAGACAATGAAAGCGTTTTTTAATATTAATAATTGATGCTCTACTTGATAGTTTTATAGTCGTCTGTTAAAGGCTAGAGGTTTTGGTTCTATATGGGGATATAACAATCACAAAAAGGAAAGTAACGTTACTTCTATAAGAGAAATATTTGAACCAAATCACTGTGGTCAATATCAATATCAATTGCATAACTAAAGGAGTCAGTTGTACATGCTCTGATCTTAAGGGTTGGACCTTGGAGCTTCCCTAGACCAACCAGTTTGGAACTTTGGAACGAATCGTGGGAAGGGGTGTGCTTCGGTGCTGAATACGTAGTCCCTTAATGAAATCAAGTCATCTTCACTATCGTCGAACAAGAGATATAAATATTTCAAAGTTTCGCCTAGCCAAAATGACTCCATGTTATCTCTCTTTTTTGGTGGAACTTCTTTCACATTGTCCAGGGAGGTATAGCCAGCATCGCCTTCCAATCTAGTGTGTTTTTCAAATGCCTTAAAAATATTCCAACCCCACTCACGATAAATGGGGTCTTTTGTTATTCTCCATAAGATAAACAATGATTCTACAGTCTCTGGTCGTTGCAGGTTGTGAGCATCCAGGGGCTTGATTCTGAAATCCTGTTCAACATCCTTATCGCGGTTGAAAAAGACAATTTCTGGGGCCAGCCCGGTTGCAGTTTGTGCATAGGTTTCATAACAAGTATGTGTGAGTTCCTTTGCAAGCCTCATGTCGGCTTCTTGTGAAGTAGTCCAATGCATCCTTCTGGCATCCTTCAACTCGTTCCCACCGGTGGCTCCAAGCGCAAGCATTCCACCGATAAAGCACACTAAATGGTCCATTTTTGGCGAAGTTGGCCCATCAATTCCATAGTCTAACTCTGCAATATAAGTTAGCTTGTTTGGATAGGACTTTTCAACAAGGTACTTTCTCACTCCCCTCACTGCCTCGTCATAGATTTCTTTGTAGATTGGTTCGTGCATATTTGTCTGAATAAATTGCTTAATCAAGTACTCGTAATAAGAATCACCTCGGGATCCCAGTCGAATATTCCCGCCCTGGAATAACCCAGAGTCTGGTTGAATGTAAATAGGAACCAATCCTCCTTTCACATGGTTGGAATCAATCACCTGATAAACCTTTTCACACTTGTCCCAGTAAGTTTTATTGCCGGTCAACTGCGCCAAATATTTGAACTCCAATTGAACCGTGGCAGCCTCTGCAGTGCTGCTGGCACCAAGATCCGCATGAGACTTTGCCCCTTCTCCAGTGTGCAAATTAACACTAGCATACGGAATCCCTGAGCCAGAGTCAAAAGCTCCCATAAGTCGATCACCTAAATCGCGGGCCTTGTCAAAATACAATTGATCGTTCGTCAATGAATAAGCTGATAACAGTCCGCCAAGCATTCTAATCGACGTTTCGAACGTATTGACTTCATAATCCATATCATAATCTAGTACATCCCTGACCCAGTCCCTGGCTTCCTTCAACTCCTTGTCCAGTCCCATAATGGAAAGACTATCTAGAGAATCAACGATAATCCAGCCCAGGGGATTTGGACCCATGTTCTTTCCGCGCTTGGATATTGGCTTGTACTCGTCGTATCCCCAAGCATATTTCCGATATCCGTTCCAAGATCTAACAAAAGCCCCTTTCACAGCTTGTTGTCTCTCCAACGCGGTCTTGGGTTCTTTAGATGCTCCATATTGCCAGGTAACTAAGAATAAAATACAAATGGCGACAATTCCGCTAAACCATCGGCCAGTTCCACTACTCTGTTGTCGTTTAAGAGGCTTATCTTTGTACATTCTATCCTTCTCTGAACCCCTTGCTAAACGGCCCGAATTGACTCCGTCCTGTAGTGCTGCAGAGCTCATTGTGACAAAAAAAATGCCTAAAGTTATAGTCTGGTAAACATGGCTCGACGTGCACTTCGCCTCAGTGTTCAAAAGCTGAGCCGCACAGGGGTTTACTGACAAAAACATAAAAATGCTCTTCTAAGGGAAAATATCATCGTACAATTATTATTATCACTGCTTCTTCTATAGTTTTTGATTATTTTTATATTTGATATTTGATATTCTCATTTATATAATGGTACCTTGTTTTTACTTTTTCTGCTGAAATACATGTGTGGCCAGGTTGCCATTAATATTGGCATATCTTTCCAGAACGTTGAGATTGACTGTTCCTTTCTGTAACCACGTAGCTTCTTTTTAGAGTAAAAACATCCTAAGGGTCCTTCCCTGAGCCGATAGATGATAACCATAGTCCTGGCTTATGTGTCTAGCATTCGCCAAAACCCCAGTTGCAGCTTATGAGCTTCACTTGTGAAAGTTGTCATCTCCTCTTGAATCCATTATCAAGCTGTATTATGAAAAGTTTAAATAGCTAAAATATACTCCGGCCGAAATTTGTAACCACACAAATAGCCCAAATCGAAGCCAGCTCGAAATAGAAAACGCTCGTAGTAATGTCTAGAGGGGGTTTGATGCAAGTGATCTGTCTAACACATTTTTCTGAATATTGGAAGAGTCGGCAGAATCTTTCTCTGTCATAACTGATTTGGTTCATATTGGTGGTAGGATTTTCATATAATAGACCAGATTTTCATATAATAGACCACTCTTTACGTTCCTTTGTGACGGATTTTAGACATAACCTTAACTTTGGTCTGTGTCCGTGCATATCATCTGTCCACAAACCGATTGGCTTCAGTCTCAATCATCCAAAGTTACCACTTTGTCTCACCCTAATAATTGATTAATTGTATCATAAATATGTTGTTATTGAACAGTCATGCATATCAAAATGGTCTATAGCTTGCTCATACGAAGAGGTGCGGAAAAGAAGAGGAAAGAGTATTAATATTACAGGTAAAAATACAGGTTATACACTATCCGGCTCTAGCACATTCTAAAATTTGCCCTTGAGCAAGTTCTTGCCCATGTCAATGGCAGAAATCTTGACAGTCTTGGAGAAAGAAAAGATATCCAAGGTAGAAGTCAAAGTCTCAATGAAACCAAAAGGCAACATGGATGGAATCCAGCCTTGTGCCAATTCCAAAGCCCAAGTACCACTCTCAATAGAATATTGCTTGTTTTGACCGCATCGCATGTGATGAGAAGATCCAGGAGGATAAACCTCAGGGTTCTGGGCAGAAGGTAGAGCAGCGTATTGAGTACCAGACAAAATCATGAAGTAATCTTCAGAGAAATGGGTACCAGTATGACCTTCAGTGCCGGTAGCAGATCCGAAGAAAATAAGATACTCTGAGATGGAGGCGTGGAGAACCAACATGGAGCCCATTGCATTGCCGGCATTGTTGAATACCCAGGCATCATCGTTCCAGTCGTTGATGTAATCACCATATTCATTCTTCAATCTCTGGTGAACTTGGTGGAGGATCACCGTGTTGTTGGCACCTGGATTGTTGTCAACAACATCCTTGGTAATATCATGCAAATGGGCTTCATCAAAAATGTAAACCTTGTGCAGATAGTTGACTCTAATATATTCTAGAAGCCAGAATGAAAGGAGGATGAATACTGAGCACTTTCCGATGAGTTTCATATTTTCTTGTGGTTAGACAAATCCAAGTTGAAACAACGTTGTAGTATATATATATATATATTATTCGCGTTGTGTGAGCCTCGGGGAGTTTTTTTTTTTCAACCTGATGACCGGGCCGATGAAAAATACTGTACAAGCACGAGTAATACGATCAAAACGATACTAATACCCTGCACCAAGACACCTTACAAAACTCCGCCTCCTTTCTTTTTATCCTCAACGTCATTATGTCAGTAATTGAACAAGAGCAAAGTTTTCTAATTGTGTAATTCCCCATGCAACAAGCCACTCAACAATGGATGCTTTGAAAATCAGGGTCCAATTGCCATTGGTAAGTGGCCGAGGCGGAACTACTCTCTTCAGGGTAGTTGAAGCTAATGCAATTTCTCGATAAACCACTGTAGATAGTGGTATACATATGATATCGGAAAGTGCGCCGGACGTGATTTCCATCAAAAAGTGTGTCGCTAGCAGTATGCGGCTTTCGGTGGTCATCGGACCAACACCATCCTTTAATATCATGTAGATAATTTGTTTGACGTAAGATTGAAAAAATGACCATATGGATATTGCAGTCAAAGTTCCGATTCGATCGGATAGATGGGTCCGTGAAAAGAGGTCGAGAAACGATTGTAATGGGGGGAAAATGGATGTAGACTGTGCTACTCCAAGCATCTGTTGGATGGACCATTCCAAAAGCGGATATGTCAGATACCAAATGGAGCATTGAATCGCCATGTTCAATATCACATTCATATCACTATTTTTCTTTTCTCGCGGAACAAACATATCGGCCAGGACTCCCCCTAGCGCATTTGTCACCTCATGCAGCCCAGAACTAACCAAGCCACCGTAAAGCTTGTTCCAAGATAATGGGTGCAAGAAGGAATAAAATGACGCTACATAGCTCTTGTTTTCGGGAGTATGAAATGTTTGAAGTCGGCATCTCAAGCTAGAAACTGGCCAATGGTATTGCAAGTAGAAACAATAGAAAAATGACGGAATATAAAATAACTTGCTGTTTTCTTTTTTGTTTTCTTTCTTTTCGTCTTTTCTACTCAAAATGTCTTCCTTCTCGCTCGCATAATTAGTATTCTCTCCAAGCCCGATAAACCTCAAAATTTCCGTTTCCGCCACGTTTACTTGCTGGCCCCGTAGGCGATTGTCCCCATGTGCCTCACGCACCTTTGCAGCTTCGTCATCCTCCCCTGAATTATCAAGTTCTAAAAAGGATGGGCCCAGTGCAAATCGTAGCAGTCGTTTTGCAATCATACATGTATGTTGTGGTTTGGAGATGTTTGCGATAGACGGTCTAAGGTTTTATCAGTGTCGGCCCGATAAGACATTATGCCACAAATGGCTTTATTCCACAGTTAAGATTGTTCTTTTTTTGGTTAATTGGGGTAAGGGTATAGTAGTTTAAGCATCCAGAAAAGTTGCCATGTAACTGCAAATCCTGTTGATGGCCCTTGTTCTTCTTCCATTCGCCAGCAGAGTAATTTTTTAAGAAAAAAGTGTAACACATTCTTTTCTTATATTTAGCGTTCATGCACTCAAAACCATTAGAACCATGCATTAATGCAAAAACCATAGTCCATAGAATGGGGACTTTTGTTCTGTGTGTTCGTATTATATTCATATGCCCATCGTTCTGTCTTAATTTAAACGCTGTCTCGGGGATCTCGAACCTTGTGGTAAATATTACCCCAGTAGATTAGTGTAAATGATGATATATATACCACCGCCCACACACTCTCTTTCTCGCATTGTTTCTTCCTTCTGTCTTTAAGTAGTTTTTATTCAATCGAGTTTCAATGCGGTATTCACGTTTGATATTAGAGGTATTAGTTTTGCAGGCCGCAACCGTTCCAGCGGCACCTGTTTTTGAAGAATCTCAAGAACAAGATGACAGTATTTCCCATTCAACTACTGGAGGTGAGGACGTCGATATCCATATACGTTGTGTTGGCGGAAACTGTGGTGGTAGTTCTAAAATGTTGACTTGTGGCTCAAGTATGAGTGCATGTCCAATGGGTCCCTCCGGGACTACAGCGGAGGCCATCATTGGCAGTTTAAAAACTCTGAGTCAGTATAAGTCGCATCCAAAAATGCCACCCTGCATAGCTTATCTCAATTCATGTATCTCAAAAGGTTATATTGCCAACATTCAAAAAGTTCTTTCAGGGTGTCCTAGCCCAGAATGTAAGAAAGTATGCCAAAAGTACCTGAGCGAAGGGAAATCTGGAAAATGCTCTGGAGGTAAATGTGGATCGTCATCATCCTCAGGTGGTGGAAAAGGCGGTGGTTCTGGCGGTGGAAAAGGTGGCGGTGCTGGTGGTGGTTCTGGCGGTGGTTCTGGCGGTGGTTCTGGCGGTGGTTCTGGCGGTGGTTCTGGCGGTGGTAAAGGTGGTGGAAAAGGTGGCGGTGCTGGTGGTGGTTCTGGCGGTGGTGCTGGTGGTGGAAAAGGTGCTGGTGGAGGAATGGGAGGTGGCGCTGGTGGTGGCAAATGTTCCAGCGGTAAATGTGAATCGTCCAAGAGCGGTGGTGGTAGTTCTGGCGGTGGAATGGGAGGTGGCGCTGGTGGCGGTGCTGGTGGAGGTATGGGTGGTGGCGCTGGTGGCGGTGCTGGCGGTGGAATGGGTGGTGGCGCAGGAGGTGGTGCTGGAGGTGGTGCTGGAGGTGGTGCTGGAGGTGGTGCTGGAGGTGGTGCTGGAGGTGGTAAATGTTCAGGCGGTAAATGTGAATCGTCCAAGAGCGGTGGTGGCAGTTCTGGCGGTGGAATGGGAGGTGGTTCTGGTGGCGGTGCCGGCGGAGGTATGGGTGGTGGCGCTGGAGGTGGCGCTGGTGGTGGTAAATGTTCAGGCGGTAAATGTGAATCGTCCAAGAGCGGTGGTGGTGGTTCTGGCGGTGGAATGGGAGGTGGTTCTGGTGGCGGTGCCGGCGGAGGTATGGGTGGTGGCGCTGGTGGCGGTGCTGGCGGAGGTATGGGTGGTGGCGCTGGTGGCGGTGCTGGTGGTGGTCAATGTTCAGGCGGTAAATGTGAATCGTCCAAGAGCGGTGGTGGCAGTTCTGGCGGTGGAATGGGTGGTGGCGCTGGTGGCGGTGCTGGCGG
>PPJG02000001.1:582238-669520 GCA_003705695.2 Blastobotrys serpentis | reverse complement strand
AAAAAAAAAAAAAAAAAAAAAGCATTATCAAGCAACAGCTGGTCATTTCACTCGTTTTTGATTCAGCTCCTAATTCCATCGCCCGGTCCGTTTGTCCAGCTACAATCCACCAAACATTCCAATGTCGAATTTGTCCAGCTTTTTCGTCACAACTCCATTATGAAATCATAGGCCGCCCTCGGGTTTCCTTTCTGGTCGGCGCCTTGCATATTGCCCCTGGCGGTCGCGCACACAATGAAGGCGCGTGCATTGTTTTTACCCGATTTTGGAATTTTTATTAAAATGAACTGATTTGTTTGGATTTTCCACTTTTGTTTTCTTTTTCATCGGCCAATCGGCAACACTGTGCCCCTGACGTTCACACTTTGTGCATGCGGGGACCGGCTTTTGCTGAAAAACACAAGAAATATTACGGCGAGTGGCCCCGGTCTAATCGACAGTGAAAAGAAAAATCCCCCAAGTGCTTCGTTTGGCGTGTATGTAAATAAAACAACTGGTTTCAGCAGACTCCAGTTTGGAAACAATATGTCTCCGTATCTGCCTCATTACTCATCCTCGGAGCAGCACGAGGAAGATTCTGATGCCAATAAATAACCCCTGATTCAGTGCCCCATGTCCTAAGCTTGTCAGATCTGTGGGGCGGCGAGGACCCATACAAACGCAGGCGATTCGTAAAAAGAAAAAAAGGAGCAGAAAATTCTTAGGCCCGAGGGGTTAGTTGTGTCTTTTTTTGTTTTTATACGAGATACCCCGGGGCTTTGAAAATTAAATGGTGCGCCGACAAAGTTTTTGTGAAGCATTTTTTGTTTTTCGTATTGAAGAATTGAAACCACATGCGACAATTGTGCAGCGTTTGTTTTGTTTTGATAACGCAGCAGGTACGGCAGATAAACGAGCTGATTTTTCACTGTATGTTTCAGTATGTGTGAGTGAGAGAAGCTCGAATTTGTTTCATGCCTCCGCAATTATTAAACCTGAAGCAACCTTTTTATCTTTGGGTTGCAACGGCCCCCGGACGTTGTAATGCGGGGTGAGGGTGGAATGCGGACCGTTGCCGACCCCGGCAACAGACTATAAATCTCGACCAAAGTAGATAAGGTGAAACAGACAAATAAAACCCTTAAATATGAAACCTTCAGTTATCTTGGCCCTCTCAGGGCTGGCCACCGCCAGCAATGTCTATTTGGACTGCACAACATCCGGGGATGGCGACGGATCCAATTCCAAGCCCTACACCACTTTAGAACAAGTCAACGCACATCAGTTCAAGCCTGGCGACAAGCTAAATGTCAAGAAGGGCAGCAATTGCAAGGGTGTGCTACAACCACAGGGCAGCGGAACCAAGGAAAAGCCAATTAGCATCCAGAACTATGGCAACGGACCGTTGCCGATCATTGACGGTCAGGGAGCCCAACAGGCACTCTTCCTCCACAACCAGGACCACTGGTCCATTTCCGGCTTAAACTTGACCAACCCAGCCGATGAAATTGCCAGCCGTAACGGAATCAGAATCATCGCCGACGACTCCAAGGGACATGCCGGCATCACCATTGATAGCGTCGTGGTGGGCAATGTGGCTGGTCAAACGAACAAGGCCACCCACGCCGAGGACTTTGCCAATTCCAGCTGCATCGTTCTCAATGGACAATACGATGATGTCACCATTTCCCAAAACTCCGTCTCCAACTGCGGCGGCGGCGGGATCAAGATCAGACCAGGATACGGTCAGGGCAAGACCTTGGGCAAGAACACCTTGGTCGAAAACAACAATATCAAGGATTGTGGTGGTGACGGAATTATCGTCTCCTACTCTGAATCTCCGTTGATTCAACACAACACTGCAGATGGTCTCGGAAAGGGTAAATATCCATGGACCGGCGGTAACTTTGCTGGTATCTGGGTTCTCGGCTCCCACAACGCGGTTATGCAATACAACGTTGTGATGAATTCCATAATGTCCCTCTATGACTCTGAAGCCTTTGACTGCGACTGGGGTAACACCGGGTACTGTCTGATTCAATACAACTTCGCCAGAGATAACGCCGGCGGCATCTTCCTCAATTGTGACGGCTGTGGTGGTGACGGAGAATATGCGCCAGACCAAATTCTCAGATACAACGTTTTCCAAAACGATTGCAGAATGATCTCCACAGGTGACAAGTCCAAATTGCAATTCTACAACAACGTCGTCTACTGTGCGGACAAGAACTTTGAAATCGCCGTTCCAAAGAGTACCAACTTCACTAACAACATCTTTGTCGGAAACAACAACTCAACCTTACCTGACAGCGACAACATTTCCTGGCTCAACAACATCTTCTACAACGTGGATAACCCAAGAGACAATGGCAACAATCTCCACACCGATCCACTCTTTGTCGACCCAGGCTCAGCCAAAGACACCCTCGAATCCGCTGCTGGTTATAAGTTGAAGAGCGGATCTCCAGCTTTCGGAAGCGGTCTGGTTATTCCAAACAACGGCGGTAAGGACTTCTTCGGAAACAAAGTTGATGCTTCCAAAGAGCCAAACCGCGGCGCTGACAACAGCAAGGCTCAATAGATATATACATATATGCATATATTACTCTATAACATCAATGAAACCCATGTTACAATCACAAATTCCAAGCTCCATCAAACTGCATTCAGTGGGTGCTCCAGTTTTTCTTGGAGGTTACGCCGCACAGTACTATGCATAAGATAACCCCCACTAATACAACCATCTCGGTCCGAGATGGTAAATCTTGAGAATTATAAAAACCCGTCATTATGACCTGTATTGTCTGAAAAACTAGTTAAGGGTCAATATGGGTCAACTATCGTCTACTGAGCACAAAACTGGCGCAAACAACAATGTTCCAAGTGAGCCTCCAAGCTACATAACCCCGACAATTAAGGATAGCAAGGCTGTGGACCCCCAAAAGGTGTCGCCCGGCTACAAAGCAACCAATGTTCAAACATCCAACACTGGGTTACAAGCCACATTATCCATTGCTGGAGATGCATCTAATGTATATGGTGTTGATATTGACACTTTATCTTTAAGTGTAACCTATGACAATGCACAACGTCTAAGAGTTCAGATCCAACCGGCAAATTTGACTGCGGAAACTGAGAAATACTATAAGTTGCCACCTAACACGCTTCCAGATGGTTCGGATAGTGTGGTTGATCTCAAAGGAATAGACGAATCGGATTTGGTTTTTGAATACTCGAATGAGCCAACGTTCTGGTTCTCTGTTTCCCGGCGACAATCCAAGGAACCAATCTTCAGCACAAAGGGTACCAAATTAGTGTTTGAAAACCAATTTATTGAAATCAAAACGAACCTTCCTTCTGGTCATAACTTATTTGGAATTGGTGAAACTATCGACGATTTCAAGATTAAACCAGGTACAGTAAGAACACTGCATAACGCCGATATTCCTGATAAGCCAGGGGCCAATTTGTATGGTACCCACCCCGTTTACTTGGAAGAAAGGTTCGATGAAAATTGTTCAAAGCATAATTGTCACATGGTCTATTTGAGAAATGCTCACTCTCAAGAAGTTATCGTCAGCGAGTCGGATCTCTGTTGGAGGACAATCGGTGGTACCATTGATTTGTATTTCTTCTCTGGACCGACAGCCGTTGAGGCTATTTCACAATATCAGAAGGTCATTGGTCGTCCTGCAATGCACCAATATTGGACCCTTGGCCATCACCATTCTAGATGGGGTATCGTCTCAACTGAAGAATTTCTTGAGATTGTTGAAAACTATAAGTGGCATGGAATTCCACTTGAAACAATGTGGTCGGACCTCGATTACATGGACAGGAAAAGAGATTTCACACTTGATCCAGTGAAATATGGTGATTTCAATGATGCTCTGGACAAGCTTCACAAGGATGGTATGAAATATGTCCCTCTACTTGATGCAGCCGTATATTGTCCACCTGACGGAAAGAACTCTGGATATGAGTCTTACATTGAGGGCGATAAGGATCAAGTGTTCGTCAAAGACAAAACAAAGTCCAGCTACTATATTGGAGAGGTATGGCCAGGGCCTACAGTCTATCCTGATTGGTCAAATAAGGCAACCTCCGGATGGTGGACAAAAGAGCTTGAAAATTTTAAGAAGATTGTCAATTATGATGGCATCTGGCTAGATATGAATGAAGTTTCAAGCTTTTCAACTCAAAAGAACGAATACGATACTCGCAAGCCAGTTAATCCAATTGATCGTAACCTCAATTATCCCCCATATGCTCTTAATAACGCGGTTGAGCCTAATGAGTTGGGGGCAAGGACTTTACCAATGGATGCGCAATATTCTAACGGTTATGCGGAATATGACTGCCACAATCTCTGGGCATATGAAGAAGCTAAAACGACCTATGACGCAATGGTTAACAAAATTGAGCCGAATAAGCGTCCATTCTTGATCACTCGTTCCACCTTTGCTGGGTCCGGAGTGTTTGCAGGTCATTGGGGTGGCGACAACTTTTCTCAATGGGAATATTTGAAATATTCAATCAGTCAAGGACTCAGTTTCAGCATATTTGGAATCCCAATGTTCGGTCCTGATACTTGTGGTTTCATCGGAGACGCTGATGATGAATTGTGCATTCGTTGGTGTCAACTGAGCGTACTCTTCAGTTTTTTCAGAAATCATAACATTGAAAAGGAACGACACCAAGAATTTTATCGATCCCGGGCTCTAGCTGATACAGCTAAAAAAGTGTTCAAAACTCGATATGAGCTATTACCTTACATGTACACACTGCTTTACAAAGCCAACACTAACGGTGAGACATTCCTGAGAGCTCTTTCCTGGGAGTTCCCTAATGAAAAGCTCTTGGCCGGTATTGATACTCAGTACATGGTCGGTTCAGCAATCATGGTTGTTCCTGTTCTTGAGAAAGGACAGAGAAAGGTGGAAGCAATTTTCCCGCACAGTACAAATTGGTACAATTGGTACGATGGGTCGGTTGTAAACAGAGACGAGACAACCATTGACGCACCATTGAATCACATTCCAATTTATGTCCGTGGTGGTAGTGTTTTGGCTCTGCAGGAACCTGGGCGTACAACAGCTGAATGTCGACAAGGCACATGGAGCGTGTTGGTTGCCCTAGATGACTGCGGTCGAGCTAAAGGTGACCTCTATTTGGATGATGGTGAGAGTATCAATCCAGAGAAGAGTGCATTTATCAGATTTGAAGCAGACTCTAACAAGCTGTCATGGGAATCCAATGGCAATTATGAAACTTCTGCCTTGGTGAAGGTCCGCATCCTTGGCGTTTTGCAACCTCCAGCTTCTGTCCATATCAATGGAAAGGAGGTGGGAAATTATGTGCACGATGGAGATCTCAAAACTCTTACTCTGGAAAGTCAGTTGAGTGATTGGATTGCCTCTGGTGGTGTTGAATGGAAATAGAGTGTTGACACAATTTTCGTACCAGCATTCCATCTGAATGACATAAAGTTACATACAGTGGTCTTATACAGAGACTGAAATATTAAATATATAAGTAAATATAATGTTTTTTGAACTATGGGCTACAAGGGATTATGATTCAGAACATCGGGACAATTATTATTGCAATTGAGATTGAGTCAAACCAGTCTTGAGTGTGGATTTCATCGGCCTAATAATATATCTAGGATTTTCTTATATTTTTTAAAAATGCTGTTAATAAAATGTGCGGAATATCTTTGTTTTCAGCATTTGTCGCTCTGTTGTTTGTCGGGTGAATCGGAAAAAGTTAAATCTTGGATCAGCCATTGCGTGGGGTGGGGTCGGCATGGAGTTGTCAGTGCGGAGTTATAAGGATTGACTGGCACCCGCCGCATACGTCCAGCAACAACAGCCACTTTTGCTTTTAAGAGAGATGCCTTCAGTTCCTGCCCGCTCCTTTGCCACTCAACGGCTTCGCATCGGCGAATCTATCAAGTTAGTCAACACATCGGGTGGCCAAGTCATAGACTTTTGGGCGTTCAGCGTGAGCTCGACACCATTTCCAACATTCATGTCCATGGTCCATACCAGATCAACACCCCACAAACTCCTTCCAGCTGTGGGAGAGTCTTTTCTGGACAACAAGCGGAATCCTATACTTACTATCAGAGAGGACACTTCGCCAGGTGTGCATGACGTCTTGTTCGCTGCATGCTCCCCCGAACGCTATGCACAGCTTGATGCCTCGCCAGGCCACGATAATTGTGCGAACAACCTGTATAATGCAGTTAAGTCTTCAAAGGACCTGCCCAACGCGGAGAAAATCTTGGAGTTCTTAGGTTATGGCTGGATGCCGGATCCACTGAATGTTTTCATGAATGTGAGCGTTATCGACAACAACCGTTTGATCAATGTGGATCCCGTAAGTCAGCCAGGGGACTACTTCACCCTGAAAGCTGAGCAAGACTGCGTGGTCATTATGAGTGCTTGCCCGATGGACCTGAGCGCTTGCAATGGCGGGGAGCCTACCAGTGCCGAATACTATGTAGTTTGAATAACGTGAGGGTAGATAGTACATCTATGAGTGATACTAAATTATAGTAAATTCCTGTTTGTAATAAAATATTGATAATAATGCAGATATTAGAATTTAATTTGATTTGTTACTATGGCATAGCTCTGTTCAAATTTCATTTCCCCGCCACAATTTTTCCAAGGCTCTGTAGACGTCAAGACTTTTATATATACTAGTCTCGGACCCCTAGACATTATTCATTTGTTTTCTGGCCGTGGATAACCGTTTTTTCCCGCGATTTCCATAATTTCAGTTCAAAAGTATATTTAAAAATTTCGAAATTCATCAAGGTTTTGTAGTGTAGGTGGTTATCACTCTGGATTTTGATGCTTGTTAGTCGAATCTTCCAGCGACCCCGGTTCGAGTCCGGGCAAGACCTTTCACACGAATCATCATCTCGATGATGGAATTTTTTTGTTGGCACCCATAATTTCTTATATATAAATTATATATAATTCAGTAGGGTACGGTACCATTACATTTCTGTACATGTGCGCATGCTGCAGCTGCCTACATATACATATATATATACCCCCAATATAATCGATATATATATATACGTCATGATATATCTAATCAAACGGAATTCAAAGCTTGACCTTCAATTCAGAGGTTTGTATGCAGTGAACATGAACTGAAGACCGAATATTGGAACAGCGAATCCTTATTTTTTTAGTACATATGTATATCACTAAATGAGTATCTGGATTCCGCCTCTATGAAGAGAAGAATCTTTGACATATTGAAATTACCAAGCTACCGGATCAAGCTTCCTAATTAATCTACGAGAATAATCGCTTTTTTCTTTCAGTGCCTCATGGCCCGAGGGGTACATTGATAAGCACTGACAAGGCATATCTGACCAATCGCCGTTAATTAACATTAGGTACATTTGTGTCGGAATCCGCGCCGATCAATGCGGGGAAAAGTCTTGGATCTTTACTGAAGAGGAGTCGTAGCGAGATGGTCAGACACTCAAAATTTCACCGCTCATTGGGATAATCGATTGATAATTCGTATTTTCGCTGCATCTGTAAGAACCTCTATAAAAGAGATTGTTGTAGTAGCTACTGAAATTTCTGAGGAGTGGGAAGAGGGTCAATCGCGCACAAAAGCGGAGATTGAAAAACGCGGTAAACCGGACCGGGGACACTTACTATTAGCGAATCGATAAGATTGAAAATAGCCTATCTCTGAAAAGTATATTAAGAGGAGGGGATCCTGCTTATATTTATGTATCATATTTAGTTTTTCTCAGGGTTCCCTTTGAAAAGAAAAAAAAATGCTTACAGAACTTTTATCAAACCCAGATACCCTTGTACCTACTGTTGGAGCTGGGGTGCTCTGTCTCGGTGTTTATTATTTTCTTATCTATCCTTTATATTTCGCACCACTTTCTAGGGTGCCAGGGCCCACTATCAGTGCACTGACTGAATGGTGGATTCTGTACAAAACTTGGAACGAACAACGTATTAGATTGGTTCACAAATTGCATGAGCAATATGGTCCAATTGTTCGACTCTCACCAAGAGAAATTTCAGTTTCAGACCCTGAACACATCAAGACTATTTATATGGGCAATTATGACAAATCTACATTTTATGGGCAGTTTGGCGGGTTCAACAGGTTCAACACATTCTCTTCGTTAACCAAGGCTGCCCATATCCAACGTCGAAAGAGACTAAATCAATTTTACTCAAAATCCACCGTGGCCTCTCCAAAAATGGAGGCCCGAACTCAGAAGAGAATCACTGATACTATGAAGTATATTGTAAACAACAGATCGCCTACTGTTGAAGTCTACAACCTCTTCCACGCATTGGCTTTGGACACAGTCACAAACTTCTTGCTTGGAGATGAAAACGGATCTACTTTTTTGAAAACTGGAGACTGGTCAATGATTCTTTGTTATCGTTTGCAGTCGGCAACTTGGTTTTGGGTTACCTTGCTGCCAAGGTTTTATGAAGCAGCAGTTGATAAAGCCACCAAGATTGCTACTAGCAGCACTGCCAAATGGGTCAAGTCCAATACGTTAACCACGATTTCCGAAAATTTAGAACCAGAGTCTGTTTTGGGTCAATTGGCCAAGAACGGTATCACTGGGTTGGATGCATGCTCTGAAATCCAGGATCACAGTGCCGCAGGTCACGAAACCACAGGAGCCACGCTCTCTTTCCTCACATACCACGTATCAACTCATCCAGAAATTCAGGAAAAACTTAACAAGGAATTGGTAGACGCCTTTGGACCTAGCAGGGGTGAGGAAATTGAGACGCTGCCATACAAGGATGTGGATGCCCTGCCATATTTGAACGGGGTTGTGATGGAAACTCTCAGATTATATTCTGCTATCCCAGGCGCTGAACCAAGAATGACCCCTCCAACCGGTATGCAAGCAACAAAAGATCTTTTGATTCCGGGCGGAAATATTGTCTCTATTCAACCGTGGACTGTCCATCGTGATGCCAATGTCTATAAGGACCCATTAGAGTTTAGACCAGAACGTTGGATTAACTCCACACCGGAGCAACTCAAGCTGATGAACAGAAATTTCATGGCATTTGGTGCCGGAGTTAGAATGTGTATTGGCATGAACCTCGCGTTACAGGAAATCAAATTAATTGTTGCGTCAATATATCGTGCCTATACTACAGAGGTTGCCGAAGGGTTTGATGGAGAGGATAAAATGTATATTGTGGATAAATACACCACCCATCCAAAGGGACATGAATGTTTGCTAAATTTTTATCCACGTAACTAAATAACAGCAAAATTTAAACTGTCTTTGGCAAACATCTACATATATATATAATGATAAATAAAGCAACGAAAACTCAATAACTCTTTGAATACACACTCCAATAAGATGCTTATGCCAATATCACTTCATCCAGTGAACATACTAACCATGGTCACTCCACCTGGGGCGGCCGTTGGAACTGGTTTGTTGAGAATCGTGGAGGAGTTTAAAACGATTGGTCTCTATGGATATGAATCGAATGAAGCTATCAGGGAGGTTATCAGTAAACTCCCCGGTATATTTGGTGACTATCCCACAGAGTGTGATGTTGCCCCAAGTGGGATTTTTCTTGTTATATTTTTGATCCTCGGAATGGCTCATATCTACATATTTGCCAAAAACAGAATTGTCGGTCAAAAGTTTTATTGGTCGCTTGTCCTTAGCGCTTACTGCATGATGAGAATCATAGGATTAGGTCTGAGACTTAAGTGGGCGAAGGATCAAATTGCAATTAAAGTAGGGATAGCTTCAACGGTGTTCAATTTAATCCCGATTTTATTTGTAAAATTGATGAATATCTCGTTGGCACACCGGTTTTTTATCTGGAAGCATCCGATGGTCGGCTCTTCTAGATTATTCTCTATATCCACATTCTTATTAAACATTCTTGTCATAGTGATCATTGTGGTTGCAATTCTCGGACAATCCCTTCCTTATATCTATTTCATGTCAAAGAGACGCTTCGATATTTGCAAGAGGGTCACGAATGCAGCCGCAATTTTAGATCTCTTTTATACCTTACTCCCGCTGCTGATTGTTATTGTTGCATTGGTTGTGCCGTTCGAGGCAGTTTTAACAACCCAAAGTAACCCAAGAAAAAGATTACCGAGTACAATTCAAGCAACTTGGATTGAGAGTGCCCATGTCACATATTTCCCATCCTGTGGGAGCCAGCATTTGGTTATTAACGACAAGGCTATTCGTGTAATGCCTTCACAAAATCCACCTGAAAGTGGAATATCTGACGAAAGACAGAATTGGGATTATCGCGGTCCTAACATCGAAGTAGCAGTTCTCCTGCTGTGTACTGCAAGTCTCATTTTGACGATTAGCACCTCCTTCAGAACAGCCTCAACCTTTATTGATGCCCCAAGAGAAGGATACAAAGATGATACAGTCGGACATTGGATATTCTTCAATTACATTTTCTACATTTTTTATGGAAGTTTTGAAGTAATTGCCCAACTTTTATACCTTCTTCTCCGAGTCGATCTGCGGTTTTACATCCCTGATCGCTTCTCAAGAAAAAATGCACACGAAGAGGACATGTTTGAGTCGGAACGAACAGATAAATATACTGGTTCCAGCTTTGGAACGGAAAAGACTACTATAACTCCTATCTACGTTTAATAATAAATAATCGGTGACCAAAAAATCCTTACTACTGAGTGGTGTTCTGCCGTAGGCCACTGCGCCCGGTGAACCTGCCGATCCCAACGCGATTGATAGCTGTTACTACGTGTTAGGGACACATCAACTTGCCTTCTTATCTAGAACCAAAAACGAAATATGGATAGATTCAGACCAAGACCTGCTCCTGGTGGAGGACAACCACCTGCTCAAAGTCCATATGGAGGAAGAGTCCCTGTTGGCGGAAGAGGTGAGAAGCCAATGCCACCGGCATACAATAGCGCACCTCCTCCACCGCCACACGGGAACCAAGGACGTCCAATGGCACAATCTTCCTCTCGAGGCGTTGAAATGAAAATTGTCAGTCCACCCGACAACTCATATGTTTTGGGAAACTTTGTTGTTGTCCCCCAAGGAACATTCAGAGACGGTAGTTATGTGATAATCAACGGCCATTTTGTGTTCACCTGTAAAGAAGTTCCAAACTTCCCGCCTGATTCCATTGGTGCAGGGTTACCACAAAGAGAATGGGCCAGATGGTCAAAGAATGAGGTTGTCACTGTTGCTCCGTATGACATTTTCACCGAAGGTAACGGCAAAGTGTATTTGGGTACACTCGACGTTGAGATTGATTTTCAAAACAAGAACAAGGCAGTTCCACAACCATTTGAACAAGACCGGTTGACTCAACGATTCATTTCCGAATTCAAGAATCAAATCTTTTTCCCAGGTCAAAAATTGGCCATGGAGTACATTGGATATACATTTATGGTCAACGTCATGTCTACACAAGTGGTAGATCTAGGATCCTTTACTACCGAAGAAAAGGAGAACCAAGGGTTGACAACGAAAGATTCTCGAGGCATTCTTGTTGATCATACTGATATTAATTTCTACAAGCCAAAAGGTGGCTCTATAAATCTGAAAGCAGCGGACAATAAGCCAAGAGTAAATGCAATCTTACAACCAAACTTCAGATTTGAAGATATGGGGATTGGTGGTTTGGATGAACAATTCAACACCATTTTCAGAAGAGCGTTCGCCAGTAGAATTTATCCTCCAAAGGATGTAGAAAAACTTGGCATCAGCCACGTTAAGGGGTTGTTGCTCTACGGACCACCTGGTACGGGTAAGACGTTAATTGCAAGACAAATTGGTAAGATGCTTAATGCAGTTGAACCAAAGATTGTCAATGGTCCTGAAATGCTGAACAAGTATGTTGGTGGTAGTGAAGAGAACATTCGTAAGTTATTCAAGGATGCCGAGACTGAGTATAAAGAGAAGGGCGATGAATCTTCTCTGCATATTATTATTTTCGATGAATTGGACGCAGTTTTCAAACAAAGAGGGTCTCGTGGTGATGGTACTGGTGTCGGTGACAACGTCGTAAACCAACTTTTGGCAAAAATGGATGGTGTTGAGCAATTGAACAATATTTTGGTGATTGGTATGACCAATCGTAGGGACTTGATTGACAGCGCATTGTTGCGGCCTGGTAGATTCGAAGTCCAACTGGAAATTTCGTTGCCAGATTTGAAGGGACGGGAACAAATCTTCAAGATTCAAACTGCCAAAATGCGCCGAGAGAACACACTTTCTGACGATGTTGATATCAAGGAATTGGCGGGTATGAGTAAGAACTACAGCGGTGCTGAAATTGAAGGTGTGGTTAGATCAGCTGCCAGTTTTGCCATGAACAGAAATGTCCGACTTGAGAGCGGCAAGGGTATCGTTTTTGAAAAAAAGGGCGGCGATATCAAGCTCACTCGTCAAGATTTAATCAATGCCATCTCTGAAACTAAACCTGCATTTGGTGTTAGCGAAGATGATTTGGAAAACACCATCCGTGGTGGTATCATCAAATATGCCCATCACATCGACGGCATCTTGGATCGTGGCCAGCAGCTCATTGAGCAAGTCAAGCAGAGTGACCAATTCCCAATCATTTCGGTTTTGGTTCATGGCCCACCTGGAAGTGGTAAAACCGCGTTGGCATCTACTTTGGCCTTAGGTTCCGATTTCCCATTTATTAGAATGATTTCGCCTGCTGACATGATTGGAATGAGCGAGGCTAACCGAATCCAGCATATCAGTCAAATGTTCCAGGATTCATACAAGTCACCTTTGAATGTCTTGGTTTTGGACTCTATTGAAGATATTTTAGATTGGGTTAATATTGGTCCACGCTTTTCTAATCCAGTTCTCCAAGCTCTTAAGGTCTTCCTCACTAAGATGCCGCCAACAGAACGTAGATTGATTGTTCTCTGTACTTCTTGTCACAGAAATATTTTGGAATCTCTGGATCTCTTAAAATGCTTCAATCAAGAGATTTATGTTCCAAATGTGTCGTCTCTCCAAGATCTTTTGGCAATCTTTGACAACGTCGACTTTTTGCAAAGCCTTGAGGAAAGACAAGATGTGCTTCAAAGAATTGAAGCTGAGACAGGCACCACTGTTTTAGGAATTGGCATTAAGAAAGTTTTGTTCAATATTGAAGCATCAACAAGTGCGAAGGGCGACACGGCCAGCGTTTTTGTGGATATGATTGTTAATGATATAAGAAACAAGCCCGGTAAGGACCTCAATTTTTAATTGCAGCAAAAACCTCGGACCAATGTATGTTTATAGTAAGATAATTTATAGAGATTGTAATTCTATTTTGAAGTGCGGAGCTGCGAGCATGGGGTGCTGAGGATATCAAACTCAAACATGGAGAATTTCAGTGACTAAACAGACAACCACACCATGAGAGTTTGATAATATATCTAGATGTATCAGGAGAAGGTGATTCTATAGCTTTTAATTCAATGGCGACGATTTCGCTGCAAGAATTGTTTTCTGACATCATCGACTTCTAAATGCCCATTTTTTAAAAGCAATTCAAGACCAAACAGCATTACAAAGAGTAGAATGCCTGCCATGGGATAAGCAATCAACATTCCAAGACAAATAAGAAATCTCGCAGCTATCATTGACTCTTGGGTGTTCAGTTCTATAGCGTTTGTATCTGAGCTTCGATTTCCAGCCCTATTTAACAATTCCATCACATCATCATAGAAGTGTTTCGGCGGCGTTGCAACTCGTTTCTTCTTGACACCTCCTGGGGCTATGTCAACCATAGTAGGAGCTACAGCTGTATGGCCAGGATGTGATATTCTGTTATCCAGATTCGCCACACCGGTATTTTTATAAGGAACCAATTGAGTATTCAGAGTTGAAAATGACGACAATACTGGAACTGTGTTTTCATCTTGCAACCTTTTCTCTTGTTGGCTTTGAGCCGATGAAGCCAGAGAGGGAGGTGGCGGAGGAGGTGCAAAGTCATCATTTATTATTTCCTTAACCTCGCAATTCTGATGCGATTGCGACGACCACATTATTGGAGTTAGAGGAGAATGCCCATGATGCTCTATTCGTCTCTTTTTCTTGAAGATGTCCTTCAATTTACCAAAATCGACTTTCTTCCCCATGGTGATTATGCTAATAAAGGTTAAAGTTACAAAAATCACAGCAAACAACAAGACAAACAACAGAAACTACGTAAACGTTCTTACTTTTTCTCCGAAAAAGAAATAAAAGGCAGAAATGGTGACGATGAAAGTTTCGATAGATTCCGTTAGCAATGCAATGAATATTAAATTAATACACAGACGTTTAACGACCACCTTCAGCGGGGGGTCCTCCAGACACAGCCATCATAAGTACCAATGGAACAATGTAGATCCAGTATTTCTGCAAGAATGATTTTGGAGGTTCCTCCACAGGAATTTCATTATCAACCAACTTAATTGGCTGCTTCATAACAGGAACGGGACCCTTTGGATTGCCCTTCACTATTTTGATCTTGTTTTCTTGAATATCTTGAAGACGGGAATAATCCAAAGTTGAAACCGAGCCATCCGCATCTAAACGAATTACAATTGAATCGCCAAACTCTGTATTTTGAGAGAAATCCGTCAAACTCATACATTTAAACTTTCCGTCAACTTCAATACCAACACATGCTTGTTTATCTAGTGGTTCCATTTTCACATTTGGTTCATATTGAACATCCTTCAAATCCTCCACATCGTAAGTTACTACACCTCCAACACGGGTTTCCGAAGAACCCACTGGTTGAACGAGGACTTTAAGACTTTCTGCCCGAACAAGAGCCAATAACACACTCAATAACAAGACTAATTTCACCATCACCATCACGGCTTATCACGACTCGATCAATCAATCACTCTATTCAGTTTTGTCCCCCCGTTTACCTTTCCATCGGGGTCCCGACAGGCCTATCTGCGTAGTTCGCTGTAATGATCCGTAACTTTCAGAATGGCCCGTCTCGTCGCCAATTGGGACTTCTGATTCGCCCTTTTTTCAACCTTTCTCGAAAAATCTTGAATAATATATATAACGAGGATTTATAATGTCAGCAGCATCTCCAACTCTTAAGGTGAGTAGATATGCTATAGACGGAAATTAAACGTGTTTATCGCTTACTAATTTGTTCACAATAGGTCTTGAAGTGGTCCTTCCTTGGTGCCGGTGTTTTCTACGGATTTTTTCACAACAGAACCTTAGCCAGCCAAGCTGAAGAAAAGAGATTCCAAGCCGAATGGACTAGAAAGGAAAACCTTATTAAGGAAGCTAAGGAAAAATATGCCAAGTTGAACGCTCCAAAGAACGATGCATCTGGTGTTATCACTGACGTCAACGACCCTAACTTCGATGTCGAAAAGTATATTAACTACGCTCTCAAGGAGTAAATATATATATATAATATAGTAGATTTGTAGACCGACTATGTGACCTCAAAATATCATCAAGAATTGTATATATATATCAGCGTGGTACGTTAAACGTCGCCTCCTCAGATTTATGTCTCCAGGTTGCAATGGGACTTGATATAGCTCTCGACAAAGTGACAGTCCCCTACGTCTCTGACCTATCGAGCGTATCAGCCAGTTGCTAGTAATATATTGCCTGGAGATTCCTTTTATAATTGCTTATCTCAACCTCAACGGATCTCGACCAAACTTTTTCACCGTTCCAGCCGCATCGGTCCGTCTCAAGCCACAGTACCAGCCACCCAGCCTCAATTGGATAACTCAACAGTGCCCTGCAGAGACAGAATTCTTTTCCAGAAAAGAGCCAAAGGCATAACCATTCACACAAACTAAAGCTAGCGTGTTTACTTGCCGAGGAGATAAATGGTGACAAAATGGAGCCTTAGAACCAATGTGTTAATGTTAACGCGCGTAACGCGCAAAATTTCTATAAATATGGTTTCTCACTGCGCTACATTTTTGTCAGTCGACAGGACGAAATTTGAAAATTTCAATAGGTGCATCATCGACTAGCCTTTTGATCACACACCAGAAAATGCTTAGAAACAGAGGAACTGGATTTGTGCGAAGCTTCTCCAGTGCTGCTAAGGCAGCAAATAAGGAAGGCTCTACATCCTCGCCATCAATGAAGATTCAAAATGAGGTTATGCGACGAGCAGTTTTGGAAGGAGAATGGAAGGAAGGTCCCCCAAGCTTCAAAACCAGAAAAGCCAGACTTGGATATCATTCACCTATTGGCCTACAAGAGGTCTTTTCTGAGGCAACCAAAATAGTCAAGCAAGATTCCGAAGCGCATTATGCTATGGCCAAGGACTTGGAGGAACAGCTAACACAAGTTAAAGGACGAAAGAACATCCGAGAATTGAAGAAAGAAATTAATAAGCATCTTGTTAGAGCTGAATTGCATAACCCAGAAGTCTTGTACAACCATACTATCAGAAAGGATGACTTTGATATCCCAGTGTTCCGATATTTGGCTCAACGGGACTGGAAGAGTTATGAGATGTTGTTATTAATGCAACGATTGGAAACATTGCATGTCATTCCAGATACTATGCCAACTTTAGATCCTCGAGCCAAGGTTGAGCTCCAGTTCCCTGGTGTTATCAACAAGTGGATTGAGCCAGGTAAGGTGGTTAGAAACGAGGTAGCTGCTAAACGACCAATGCTCAAGATCCAAGAGTTTGAAAAAGTTGCCCCAGGTTCCTTGTATACCATCCTAGTTGTGGATCCAGACACCCCAGATCTGTTGAATGACAGCTTCAGCACCACCCTTCATTGGGCTGTTTCCAATGTTCCACTTTCCAACGTGGAACATTTGGCTGATATTTCCAAGGCTGATGAATTAATCGCTTATTTACCGCCTCATCCAGAAAAGAACTCTCCAACCCATAGATATTGTGTTTGGGTGTTCAGACAAGAAACCCGAGAACCAGAAACTCAAATCAGAAAGATTGAGGTGGACCAAGAAGATGTCGAAAGGGAATTTTTTGATATCAGATACTTCGCTGACAAGTACCAGCTTGATCCTGTTGGTGCCCATTTCTGGAGATGTCACTTCGACAGATCTACCGATCAAGTTAGAGAAAAGTTCGGCCTCGGTCCAGGTAATGTATATAGTCGTGTTAGATCTGGAACCTTGAGAGAGGATCCTAGAGCCGTGGAGTAAATTGTAAATATATTGACGTTGACATATTCCAGAGATCAAGCCACACATACAATTGTGGCTGGAAAGGTCCCTGCAGAAAAGCGGAAAGCTTATTTCTCCGCAGAGTGTGGGGGTGAACATTGGGAACATATATAAACCCCCCCTCATGTAACAGAGAAGTCGGATGCAACATTAAGCTAAACTTAAGATGGTATCACTTGTAATTCATGGTGGAGCCGGTAAGATTGCTTCAAAGCTGACTAGGGAAGAGGAGGAGGCCTATCGAGATGGGCTGCATAATTCACTCGAAGCTGGGAAACAAACATTAGAAGAAACAGATGATGCTGTTAAAGCTGTAGTATCTGCTGTAATGTCCATGGAGAATAATGTAATGTTCAATTGTGGCAAAGGTGCCGTATATACCACAGATGGCACGGTAGAATTGGAGGCCAGTATTATGGTCAGTGATGGCCATTCTAAGCGAGTTTCAGCAGTCACTTTGATAAAACATGTAAAAAACCCGATTGAATTAGCTCAACATTTGTTGGACTTCTCAGATGATCCGCACGTTTTGCTTTCTGGACCGTCTGCCGAGAAGCTGGCAGAAGGGTTTGGTTGTGAAATTGTGTCTCAAGACTACTATTTTACCCAGAAAAGATGGGATCAGCATCGTAGAGGTTTAAAGAAATCAGACCTTATTGATGATACCGAATTTGTTCCAAAGGGAACGGTCGGTGCAGTAGCTATGAATTCTAAAGGCGTAATTGCCGTTGCGACTTCTACTGGCGGGTTAACAAATAAACGTCCAGGAAGAATCGGAGATACTCCACAAGCCGGATCCGGATTTTGGGCGGAGGAATTTCCTAAGAAGCAAAACTTCATTCAGAAGGTCTTTTCGAGTAAACGTGAGAATTTTGCGGTTGGACTTTCGGGAACTGGGAATGGTGATAATTTTATTAGGTATTCGATCTGCCATTCTGCCATTTCGAGAGTGAAACATCTTGGAGAGAGCCTTCAAAAGGCAACTGATAAAATAGTTTCAAAGGTTCCTACGGAAGCCGGAGTTATAGGTCTAGACTGCCATGGGAATATGACAATGTCCATGAACTGTGATATGAATCGCGGTTACGTCGACCCAAAAACGGGATGTACTAAAGTTGCAATTTATGGGCAGGAAAAGATATGATTTGACTAGCCGGACGAGCTTGCTACTGGACGCAGTCTCAATAGTTAAATGTAATTTTCTTTCTATTATATAAAATATATTATTATTATTTTGCACGCTTATCTTTGACGCTTTCTTCGAGATGTTTCCAAGATTCTTCCCGAGATTTCTTCCTACCTTCTGCAGCTTCCTTGGACTGCCTGTATAAAATAGCACATTGATCGTAAAGAACTGGGTTAGCTTCCATGAATAGCTTTGTGGCATTGAAGATCATACTGTGAATAGTCTTATTCCAATGGCCGGAAGAGTTTTCATGCAAGGCAGAAAAGATGATGGGCAAAATGGTTTCACAGTTCTCAGTGACCAGGGAACAGAAATAATCGTGGGACCAATAAAACAGAGCCCGTTCAGCAACTTGGAAATGTGGGGAAGAAATACACTTTGCCAGTTGAACGAATAGAGGAACTTGGATTTTGATAAATTCGGATGGTTCAATAACCTCAAATATATCCTCAATCTCAATCAAAAATAGTACTTCTTTCGGACTTGACACCTTTGGCCAATATTTGAGCAATCCAAGTATGACCTCTTCAGTCAACGTAGGATCTTTTTCCAGGAACTGGACCACACAATATGCCAGCTGGGAATGGTACAAAGATAAGGAACGTGGTTTATGCATTGGAATCAACACCCGGCTCAAAAAGATCTTATGCTCCTCTTTCAACGGTAATGCAAACCCGTTAATAATAGAGCCGAGAATTTCCAACAATTCTGCAATTCCATTAAACCTTTCAGTTTCATATACAAACTGGAAAAACACATTGTTGATAGATCTTCTAATAAACGCTCGCAAGTTGAGGAATTTACCATAGATTCGGTGCAAGGTAGTTTTGAGACACTCTCGTTCTCTAGGATCCTCCGAGTCGAATAGTTCCAACAGATTTTGCACAAATTGGTGATCAATGTATTGCTTGGCAATGTTTTGATTAAAGTCTGAGGACTCAATGAATCGAAGAAAGAAGTCATAAACGACGGCCATGTGGGGCCACGAGACCTCAGAGACGGGCTCATCTTCGTCGGGATCGAAGATGTCGCCAACAGGATTTACCGGAGGTGGGATGGGCCGAAATAAGTTCTTTGCAAACATCTCCACAACGGCAGCATACATTTGTTCAGTGATGGTGAAGTGATTGGAGGTTATGAAATCCAATAACTCATGTAATGCGATTCTCTTAATATCTTTTCCTTGTATATCGGATGCAGGATCAGTGAAATCAAAAATGATCTTGCATTGGTCCACTTTTTTCAAAAATAAATCTGCTCGTTCTTCCGTAGGCACTTCATTGAACGATGGCAACCGTTCCAATTCGCGTTTTTCAGAAATTTCAAATCGTGACGAATTGTGTCGCTTCGGTGGTCGGATCCCGTCAATGCCTCCAAGCCTATCAAACGATAGCCTTTGTGGTGAGCCTCCTCCGCCATTAGCATGCTCAGCATTCTTTAAAATCTCCAAATCATTAGGCATGGATTCCGTGGTTCCTGGAGGGGGAACATGGGTCGATGAAACCACTAGGGTCGGATGACCACTGGTGCTGGGCCCTTGGATATTGCTCAGATCTAACGAAGATGGCATGGGCGTGTCTCCCGTCAATGCTGTGGAACCAGTACCCGAGCCTGCAGGCACACTATTATTGTTATGATTATTCTGATTATTGTTTCTGGATGTAACTGATGAGTTGGCCGCGTTACTGTCCAATGCTTCTGGCCTTAGCTGCTCACTTGAACTAGCCTTATGAACTTTTTCGTCCTTTTTCCTTGAACTCTTCGAATCGCTCTTGGACCTCCCCAATCGTTTTGTCCATCCCTTCATCATCTTTGACACTCGGTATTATTGCTTATTTTTTTGTAGGTACTTGTTCTTTCCTTCTTCCTCGATCAAATTCAGATCAAGCGTTTCCTCTTTGTTAATTACACACAATCTCTTCTCTCTCTCTCTATGCTTTTCACTGTACAAGTTCGTTCCTGGTTCTCTCCTTGAATTGTGTAAACTCACACTCTCAACACTCTACTTTCACACTACACACCTAATCCAGATATTACTCCTGATTAGTCAGGGTAATACACTCCCAACACGAAAACACGCGCAGTAATTTTTTTGTTTTGTTTTTTTTTGCATTGCCCAAAAATTACGAGAGACTTATCCGCGCGTCGCGGTTTTGGTCGGTGGGTTTCGGAGCTTTTTACATACCTCACTGTATCACAGTTGCAGCTACAAACTATTACCCCATCTGCACTTGGCTTGAAAAGTTACGACTTTGTTGATCAAAATAATTATGAAAATCCTATTATAGCCGCCATAACATTATGATTACAGGAGATTATCAATCTGAAAGGAGGTCTCGATATATTCTGTATCTAATTTGGCTAATGACATAACTTTTGGATTGGGTTTTTGAAAAGGATTATACCCCTTTTTCCCTCCATTTTTAAGTGCAACATTCCTCTCATATCTAAGACTTTTTTTTTTTCGTATTTTTTTGTACAAAGAAATACGACTGAATTCGAAGTTTGCTGTAAAAATTCATAATTTTTATTTTTGTATTTCAATGGTTAAAAAAAGGGGAGACTAAATGAAAACCTCATTCGTATATATATTTCATGATGCTGGTGCTGGAGCTGCCTGTTCAACTCCCTCTATTTCACCAGTGTTATCATTGTTAGTGTCATCATCAGCTGGTTCTGGTTTATTTGGGTTAGAGTTGTCATTATTACCAATGCTTTCTGCTGGGAGCTGTTGGGACTCTCCGGCTTCCTCATTAATATTTTGATTGTTAACAGTGGCAGTCAATTCGGCAAGTCGTTTCAAGTTTGGTACTTGCAACCAACCTGGAATATATGATTCAATTCGCTTCAAGACTCTTGGCTCCATGATTTCAAATGGACCGCTATCATCCAATGGAATATTTTCTAATAACAGGGTATTGTTGTTATCGTTCTTGACTCTAGAGGCAACTGCTTGAAGAATCTCTTGACTAATAGGTGGTTCATAATCAGCCACAAGATATTGGTTAATGAGCTTTTGAATTTGTGCTGGGGTCAAAGTCCAGCAGATATCATAGATAATATCAATATCTTCTAATGTAGACTTCTTCAACTGCAGCAATTTGACGGATTGCATGATGTGTTCAAGTCGCAACACTCCTTCGGCAACATCATGTGCCTTACACCATTCTTCAATTCTTGTAATGTTGTAATTGATTTGAAGTCCTCGCTTCCATGACAGGAAGGTACGTCTCATCAACAGATCATTAAAGGCCTTGACACCAACCAGCTTCAACAACTCCATGATTGGCTGTTTGATAAATTCTGGCTCAAGATAGTAAGCGTCCATTGCCTTGTGAACCTTATTGAATAAGCTCAACAAGTCATCCATGGTAGCAGAGTTTTGACCAGAATTAAACATCTTAGAGAGGAATCGGGTATTCTCAGCAGTGATGAAGCCAGGCAAGGATTGGGACATGACAATAGCTGGAACAATCATCTTATCCAATACCTTCTTGATTTCCTTCATCCAGGTGTGATATATGTTGAATTCCAAATTCTCCAAGTCCTGCTTGACAATTCCGACGAGACGGCCATATTCCTGGAATTCGTATTCTCCCATTTCATCAAGCAATGCTTCATTTTGGACAATATTGGCTTCGGCCAAACAGATGAACGACAAGATTTCATGGACATTGGACAACCAGAATGCACCTGGATTAATGACATCTTCGCCATTGCACTTCATCACTGAATCTTGAATTCCTTGCATCACCTGACCCAAAAATCGTTCGGATTCCTTAACAAATCCAAGTCTCCACATTTCAGAGGTTATCAAATTGATAATGTTGGCTGGGAACAAAATCTCCTTGGAAGTGATCTTCTCCGTGCTTGATGGCGGTGGAATCTTGAGGTTGAAGATCAAACCTTGAATCACTTCGGCAAACAATACCTTTTCATCCTCCAAAATTCGTTCAATCTCACCATTCAATCCTAATGAGCTAATAGAAATTTCGGTGCTTGAAGAATATTGTCTTCTGTGTTCATTAGATGTGTTAGGAAGTGCGATGGAGGCGGGCCGTGGGCTGAATCCGGGTGACTCCTTAGCAAAGCTAGGATTGCCGCTGAAGCTGGCATTGGTAAGACTTCGTCGCTTTGGATTTCGCTTCTTATTTGTAGTAGACGTACCATTCATGTTCAAACTTCGAAGTGGAGTAACGCTTGGTGCCATGGCAGCTGCAGTGGAATGAAGCTTGGCCGCATTCTCCAAATCATCCTTGAGTTGCTCAATAGTCTGGGCCAAGTTAGCATTATTCTCCTCGTATTGCTTGATAGTCTTTGCAGAGTCTTCAAGAGCTTGCTCTTTAGATTCCAATTGGTCCTTGAGCTGGGTATTTTCATCATTCAAAGCCGTAACTCGTTGCATCGTCTCATCATATTGTTGCTGAAGCTGCTTCATTTCACTTTCAATTCGTTCAATTTCCCCGAGATGCTTAGACTTGGTTTCTTCCGATTCAGCACCAAGATCGACATATCGTTGTTCAGCCTCACTGTGCATAGTTTGCCAGTGGGCCAATTGACTTTGAATTTGTTCAACGGTACTCTTGAGCTTCTTATTCTCCTCCTTTCTACTGGCCAATGATTGTGTGAGTTCAACAACCTTGTTTTCAAGTTGATATTGAACCTCCTTGTAATGGTTGACAGACTTGGCTTCGACTCGGAGTTGTTTCAGTTGGCCAATAGCTTGTCTTCTACGAACAAGACTTTGAACAATGATGATCTTCTTTCTATCGGCCTGATAATTCGTTCTGGCAACATGACCTCTCCATTGTCTTTGAATTGTAGTAGCAGCTTCATTATAACGTTGTTCCAGTAAGGTCTTTCTCAAGATATAACCACGAACAAGTTTTTGTAATTCCAAAATAGAATTTCGAGCGGCAAGATAATCTTGACGTTGAGAATAGCCCTTCCATCGTTTTTGAATGACTGTGGCAGCTTTTTCTTCCCGTAAGCGTTGGTATTCCTTACGGGCAACATAACCACGGAACATAGCTTGAGCTCTGATAATAGAAGATCTGATTTGTCGATATTGGTTTCTGTGATAGATCATTCTCAAATTCTTTTGAATAATAATGGCACACTCGTTCAAGCGATCTGCACGAAGCTTTTCCAGATAAGCCAACATACCAGCTCTAAAGAAGATCTTGGTCTTACCCAATTGGTAATTATCTTCTTTCGTAATGGTGTTCTGCAAAATAACATTACACATGGTCTTTATATCACTGGACCATTTCTCTGATGGAATCAGCATGTAGTATCTATCAGCAAATTCCTCATATGTCCATCGCGTTGGGAAACCTGCGCATGAAATCCTAATGGTTTCTAAAACACCGCATGCCCTCAATTGGGAAAGAACCATTGGACCATTGAATTGCCAGGCAGCCTTATCATCATTAGGCTTAATACATCGAATATAATGGACATTTGTTGAGTTGATTGTGCCCATCAATTCAATCAATGAACCTTTAAAGATGCTTCCTAATGTTGGTTTTCGGTTTACAGCTATTCGGCCTGGTTTCTTTGGTTCTGCCGGAGGTGGAGTATCAGACTTGGCACAGTCCAAAATACCCTTCAAGAAATCACTCTCGGTACTGTTAAGAACTTCAACCAATTCATCTGGGACAGTATCTCTATTCTTCTCAATGAAGCCTTCTGATTCATATGCAACTTCCATAGCATAATGGTTGATAATGAAGGAAGACTTGCCAAATCTTGGTTTCTTGAAATACTTGCTGTGCTCTGGTTTGTCAAAGTTTTGATACAATTTTCCAATCCATGATTCGTCTGAACCCGCAGGCAATCTAGATTCTTCATCCAACAGAGACAAGATACCCAATTTAGCTTCAATAAGAGTGATACATGGCTGGTTATCACTGAAGTCAATAAAGGTCCATTCAATTTCTTCACGAACATATTCATCTTGCTCCAGCTTGAACACGTGCTGGTTGAATTCTTGTTGCAGCTTTTCATTTGCATAATTGATACAGAATTGTTCAAAGGAATTCACCTTGAAATGTTCAAACCCGTAAATATCAAGAACACCAATGAATGAATTAACTTTGGCCTTAATCTCATCGGCACATAATCCCTTATTGATTAATTGAACCAACCAATCGAAGAGCAAGGAATATACGTACTTGGCCACCGAATCTCTGACGACAATTGCTTGTTTTTGGTTCAAGTTCGACACAATTTTTTCGCTTCTAGTTGTAATTTGCTTCTTGACCAACCATTTGGCGAACGTAGTGCTGTCGATACCTAATAGCTCACAAGCCTTGACAAGGGCAGGTTCATCTGAGGCTAAAATTGCATCGGTTCTGGTGGCGGTAATTTTGATATTACCGATATGAAGTAACGCAGCCAAGACCGTGAATAAGTTAGATTGAACTTCATCAGATACACCGATGGTAGACAGGGCATTGCGTGTAGCTTTGAACTCTGCAGCATCATCCACATTTGGAATTTCGGCATCACCACCTTGATTAAGATAATCGAATTCGGCGATTGGCAACAAACCCCATCGCTCCCGATCTTCATCTGACGCACCACAACATAATTGGTAGAAAATATGGTAATTTCTTTCAGTGGCCGGTTGGAAGACCAATCTTGATCTTTCTAAAAGATAGGTTCTAATGGTGGCACCGATAATGTTGACTTGCTTGTCGAATAAAATTTCGAGATATTTACCAAAACGAGACGAGTTGTCATTTCTTGTAGTTTTGGCGTTACCAAAAGCTTCCATGATTGGATTTGTAGCCAAAATTTGTTCTTCAGTTTCACTCAAAGCGTCGTGAGAACCCGATTTGACTCCGGTAACCTGTCGAGGATGATCTGGGTCTTCCACAGTTGCAAAATAACGCATAATGTACTTTGCACTAACGGTCTTACCCGCACCAGATTCACCGGACACAACAATGGTCTGGTTCTTATTATCTCGTAACATGCATCTATACGCATCTTCGGCAATGGCGAAAAGATGCGGTTCAAGTTCTCCTCTTCGTTTACCTGAATAGGCTTGAATAATATCCTGTGTGTATAGATTATCGACTCTTTGGAACGGATTGGTGGCGATCAACACAATACCCGAATAAGTGTAGATGTTTAATTGGCCATATCTCATCTTGATGGCATGCAAGACCGCAGGCTCGTTTAAATAAGAGAGACTTGTGAGATCCTCTGTGGATTCCAAAATTGGCGGATTCCTTAATGGAGGTAACGACTCACTATTTTTCTCTATGTCGTCCACAGTGGAGTTGACGGTAGTTTCCTAGCGAATGACATGTGAATATTTTGTTATTTTCATCAAAACACAATATGTTCAGACAACTTACAGTTCCATTCTCCAGTTTTAAAGTCAATACGACTTTTGTATTATCATCTTGGATTTCCTTCGAACTAACTTCGGCGCCAATCCACCCTTCACTCTCATCTGGAACCCAACATCTCCTATTTCGTTTGATTAGCTACTGACAAAACAGGTTTTCCCGTTCCGACTTACGTTCCAGGGTCATAAGTTGATACCATGTTAGTAAAGGCGCGCTATACTTTAATCTTCTTGGATTTATCAAACAGTTGTGAGATTCACGAAGGAAAGAAGAAAAAAAAAAATTCAAACGACTTTGACACGTTAACCCCTTAGCTCAACTGAATCAGTATGTGTTAGGAAGCGCGCGGCATGAAGTGCGTGGATGCATTTTTTTCCCTCGGCTGTCCGATCTTCGCCGATATAAAATTATTTTTTTAGTTTTGTCCTTGGGACGTGAGCCATGAGGTGTGGCTGTACACGCAGTATTTTAATATTACTAGTATTTTTTCTTAGATAAGGCCCAATTGGATGTAATGACACTAAGTCACAAGTGATTCGCTGCTTGTAAGGTCACTTTTCCCTTTGGCGCCTTCATTTTCTCCGTAGCGGGGCGTAAAGGATAGCTCTGTGTGGAGATCACAAGACCTCATCTTCAATTAACTTCTATATTGCGCATTTGAGTGATATGTCCGATGACATTGGCTAGGGTGTAATTGAAAGGGAATTCTATGAAAACTGATGAGGTCAGTTCTCCATTGGCGATAAGGAAAAAAGGTATATAGGTGGGACTGTACATCTTTTTATAATAATTGAATTTAGACGCTGAGAGCACATTTGCATTGGATATCCATTCGAATGGAAGAAAGTTAATTACTAAGAAATTTGTCACGTGAATCTGGGACACCTTTTGACTCTGAAAGCAGCAGAAAAGTGAGTGCTGCGAGGCAGGCATATGTAACAAATCTTTGAATTGATAAAATCCGCTAGAGAAATAATGTACATTGATGATCAGTTGTCTGCCATTATTCCTATCTATTGCAATTGTTGACTGATTTATTGAAGCTAGCCAGCTAATCAGTCTACGAGCAAGTGATGAAAGAATCTTGGATAGGTGAATTGGTTGTGTAGGGTAGATTTCAATTGGAATCATCATGTACATCGACGACCAATCTGGGGACTAAATCTATACAAACTGATACTGGAACTTGGTTCATCCATTCATTTGTTGAAAACGGGGAAATTCAGATTTTGAGTTTATCTATTAACACAAATAAAATAAAATAAAAACTATATTAGTCGAGCTTTCTAGCAAAGGACAATCCTCGGGCTTCACGGGCTTCTAATAAAGCATCTAATCTTCTTTGTCTGAATTCTTGTTGTCTCTTTCTAACCGAGTCGACGACCAATCCCAATCCAATGAATGCAATAGAGGAATACATGTATCCCAAAGGTTTGAATCTGAGAGGTTGACCTTGGATTCCTCGAGCCAAATGGTGAACAGCGCCTCCTATAAAGTCTGTTAGACCAAACCAAACTCCATTGATTAAGTTTCCTAGAGGTGATCACTTACCGAGCAAAGCCCAGGCTGATAAATCTGAATAAAGTCCCATAATTCCTGTGTTGAAAAGTGTTTTATTAGGCTTTTCTTAATGCGTACACCCTCCTTTTTTGCTAACCGTCCTTTTGGGACTTTTCAATTGGCCAAACGAACGGGACCGTATTTTACCCTGACAAGAGTATTTTAGAGACCGTTATTGATTTTCCATTTTGCGCGCCCTCTATGACGCGTTTGTGGTCAGTTTGATAAAATCAAAAAAAAAAAAGAGTTGGTAATATCAGAGTGAAGGAGAATTCGAGTACTACGGCTTGGTAGAATTTTTTTTGGACTTTATTTAACATTTTATAGAATACAACATGTCAGCACAAGCCCCGGAATCGGCTTCTACTCAGTCGCAGACGGCCACCAATGAAGAGCCCAAACAACTTTCAGCAAAGGAATTGAAGGCTAAGAAGAAGGCTGAGAAGGCACAGAAGCGAGCTGCCGAGAAGGAAGCAAAAGGAATTGCGCCTACAACCAGACCAGATAAGCAGCATCAAGGTGCCAATACACAATCATCGCCCAGCGGCAATGGCAAAGTTGGTGACAACCGACGGATCACCCTTTTCGACCATTTGGGGAATTATGGACACATATCGACAGAAAATGCACCAAAGGAGGTCCACCCCGCCGTGTTGACTCTCGGTCTTCATATGACTGCATATAAGGTTATCGGATCATCCGTGCGATGTAAGGCCATGCTGGAAGCATTCAAAAGTGTCATTTCTGATTACACTACACCAGCCAACACCACGCTATCTCGAAACCTCACCACTGTCTTGTCGCATCAAATTGAGTACTTAAAGTCGGCCAGACCGCTGTCAATTGCAATGGGCAATGCCATTCGATGGCTCAAACAAGAAATCTCAAAGGTTTCCATCGATATAACTGACTCAGTCGCCAAGCAGAACCTCATCGAGGCCATCGACAATTTTATTAGAGAGAGACTTGATGTGGCTGCCCAAGTCATTGTTGACTCGGCTGTACAGAACATTGATGATGGCGATGTCATACTAACCTACGCTTCTTCACAAGTTGTTAAGAAGACCATTTTACAGGCCCACGAACGGGGCAAGAAGTTCAGAGTTATCATTGTTGATTCCCGACCTCTTTTCGAAGGTAAGGAGCTCACCAGAGAGCTGGCCGAAGCCGGTGTCAATTGTACCTATGTTTTGATTACTGCCCTTTCATATGTTATCAAAGACGTCACCACTGTCTTTTTGGGTGCCCATGCAATGCTATCTAACGGTTTGTTATACTCCAGAGTCGGAACTGGTATGGTTGCCACTGCAGCCAAGGCGCGAAATATTCCGGTGTTGGTGTTGTGTGAGTCGTTAAAGTTCACTGATCGAGTTCAATTGGATTCAGTTACATTTAACGAGATGTCTTCTCCGGATCACTTGGTCAACATATCCATTGGCCAACAGAAGTTCATATCAGAGGACTTGAAGTCGTGGAAAAGTGATAAGAACCTCGATATCTTAAACGTTCTTTACGATCTGTCCCCTAGTGATGGGATTAAGAAGATTATAACCGAGTTTGGCAGTTTACCGCCAAGTTCCGTTCCAGTAGTATTGAGAGAGTATAAGAATTGAAGTACTAGAATGCCTCCTCCTCAGGCTGCTGCATCTTGTTTTTTCTCCTACAAAAGGGAAGCAAAAATGGTAGCATTGCCAATGCTTTTGAAAAATAATTAATAATGTATAACATATTTACAAGCATAATTAAGCCACTGATTTGACACTAATGGTTTTTTCACGTTAGCATGTTCCACCCATGATGAACTTTCGAAAACTAACTTACCTATCGATACTGTCTTTTACTAAAGTGGATCTGACAATACGAGGATCACTCCGTAACGAACGCAAAACTTCTCTTTGGACACCAGCAGACGAATCGAATTTAAGATAAAAATGGGCTCCCAAAATGTTGGATTGTCTATTCTTGTTCATGATCTTGGGTAAAGGTTGAACACCCCAATTTTCTACTTTTCGTAAAACTCCTCTATTGTTGATAATCAACTTCCCCACATGCTTGCAAACTTCATAGGCATCGGCCGTTCCCTTAGGTCCAGCATGTCGTGCAATAGCCACAACCTCGTACAGCATGATGATATTTAATCCCCCGAAGCTTGAAAATTTCACTTCCCACCAAATCGACTTTCGATATGATATATCATCATTCCTCCCAACTTAAAGGTTACCCTGACATACAACATCAAAATATAAAAATAAAAATGTTGCGGCGCACGTTCTAACCCGGACAAAAGCGTGTAAAGCTGCAACCCGCGCAATAAATTAGTCCACATCAAGTGGTTGAACAAGATACATTACTTTCGTTTAGAGAATTGGATAAACAATTGAATGAAAATCGAATTATCAATTATGGAAACTACAATTCAGCGTCTGATGCATTCATTACATGTATTTATATATATATATAGCCCGGGAGGTCATCTCATTTCTCGGGCAGACCCGGGTCACGCCGTGGCCAACGATAATAAGAGCCAGCACCGAGTAAAACAGTGTTCGGTCACCTCCATAGAACAAGCTCGATTCCCCCACCTTAACATTTATAAAGCAACACAATTGTCAATTTTTCTTCCACCCTGCAATTTCTGTATTTGACACCTCTTCATAAAAAATGCTCGCCTCCGCTTTGAGAACTTCCGCTAGAATCGCTCTTCCAAGAGCTGCTGCCCCAGCTATGAGAACTCGTGCTATTCCATTCGGCATGAGATTTTTCTCCAATGACATTAACAAGGACGCTCGTCCATTCAAGCACGGTGCTAACCCAGTCATCAAGTACTCTGAAGACCACGAATGGGTTGCCTACCACGAAGACGGCTCTGCTTACATTGGTATCACCAAGTATGCTGCTGATGCTTTGGGTGATGCCACCTTCGTCGAAGTTCCAGAAGAAGGACAAGAATTCGACAAGGGTGATTCAATTGGTTCCGTCGAATCTGTCAAATCTGCATCTGAACTCTACAGCCCTGTCTCTGGTGAAGTCATTGAAGGCAATGCTGAATTAGCTGAAAACCCAGCCACTGTCAACTCTGACCCAGCTGGTGCCGGTTGGTTCGCTCACGTCAAGGTTGCTGACAAGTCTGAATTGGATGAGCTCATGTCCATTGAAGCTTATGAAGAATTCACCAAGTCTTAAATGTTATGTACGAGTAAAAATATATGACTTCAACAGTGTGCCAAACCGTCCTCAATTGCAAATTGCTAGTTTTACCTCTCCCTGTAACATCTACATACTATTAATTTGATTTAGTGATCTCTGCGTGAGCGTAAAAATAAATAATCTCAGAAATCAATTCCACGCAAGTCCCGCGTTGGATAATGCCTTGATTGATTATTGATTCCCCGAGTCGTTTCGGGTTTTGCGCAGTAGTTTATTTTGCAAATTTCTCCACGTGTGTTTCCTACCGTGTTACATTCTGGACAGCCACAATTTTTGGGACCTAAATGAGTGGGGCATGATGTGGCGTAGGGTTGCTGGCGCCAATAATATCATCAGGGAGAGGGACTGATCATTAAAAAATAATAAAAACCATTAGTGAATAAAACCCGTCCACGATGAGTGACATGGGTGATTTTGACTCGTCATATAAAGACGATAAAGATATTCTTTACGGCTCTTCTAAGAAGGCGCCTAGTCATTTAAGTCCAGAACTTGCTCAAGAGGAGGGCTGGAAACCGCGACGGAAATCAGATGTTGATGCGATTCATTCTGTTCTTTCACCAAGCCATATTTCTCCCGCCCAGTTATATTCCACAGAGAGTGGACGTTTGTTCCATGCTGGAAACATCTGTATTGTGCTGGTAGGCCTGCCAGCCAGAGGAAAAACCCACCATGCTGTTGCATTGACCAGATATCTTAGATGGTTGGGGGTCAAAGCTCATGCGTTCCATTTGGGGGATTACCGTAGACAGCTTTCTCCGCCAAATTTCTGCGTGCCGGATGATTACTTCATGGCGGACGCATCGCCGGAAACGATTGCATTCCGAAAAAAGGTTATCCAGGCCTGTCTTTCTGACATGTACAAGTTTTTCAACGAAGATAATGGACAAGTAGCTATTTATGATGCAGTGAACCCTACAGCCAAGGCACGAAGGGAGTTGGCCGAGGAATTCAAGTCTCAAAACATCCAGACGTTATTTGTGGAATGCTTATGTACCGACGAGAACATTGTCGTTCGAAACATCAGAGACGTCAAGCTGACGTCTCCAGATTATGCAGACATGGACTTTGAATCGGCCGTGCGACATTACTTGCGACGGATTGAGAATCGTATCCCGCACTATGAGACAATGAACGAGCCAGAATTGAGCTATGTGAAGCTGATCAATGTGTCGGAGAAATTCATCATCAACAATTCCCAGGTGGGTTACTTGCATAACAGAATAATCTTCTTCTTAATGAACACCAGGATCAAGGTCGGGTCGATTTACTTTGCTCGAGCCGGCGTAAGCGACTACTCTGAAAACGATTACAAGTCGGACGCACCATTATCCGAGAAGGGTCGAAGATATGCTCAAAAGCTGCGGGAGACTCTTTTGCATGTGGTGGACGATCGTCATAAGAGAGCTATGGAGCGTCACAAGTCTCAGAACATTAGTCAAACTCTTTTGAGCAAAGTCAAATGGACTCACGAGGAATACGATCATCTGGACTCTAGGCATAAGAGCAGCAAATCCCCCCATCATCAATTGCCTGCTCCGATTACTCCTCCTGTGATGAGTGGGGCGTCCACACCGATTTCTCCCGAGGATGCTAGAGCTGCCTCTACTATCCGCGCTGATGATATCAATGAATATTCTACCTCTAATGTCACCGTTTGGAGTTCTACCCGGGCCCGGACGATTGAGACTGCTAGCTATTTCGCTGCTGCCGGACTGCGGACGACTCAACGAACCCAATTGAACCAGCTTAATCCTGGTGATGCTGGCGACCTGTCCGAGGACGAAATCCGAAAAAAGTATCCTTCGGAATACCAGAACCATCAAAAGGACCCGTATCACCACAGATATCCGCGTTCTGAGTCCTATCACGATCTCGCCGTGAGAATGGAACCATTGATCATGGAGCTTGAACGATCTGAAGGCGACATCTTGATTATTGCCCATGAAAGCGTCTTGAGGGTCCTTTATGGATACCTAATGGCGTGCTCGGTTTCGGATATTCCATTTTTGAAGTTCCCATGCAACGAAATTGTAGAAATCATTCCAAACGCCTACATGAACCAGTCGAGAAGAATCCCGATCCCCGATGTAGACCCATAAATAACTAAAGAGAGCAGCAGCATTATTAGTAGTACCAGAGAAAGAAGTGCCAGCGGCATTAGTTGGGTGCCATGATTTTGTATTCTATAGCAAACTAAACAAAAAATAAAAAAAAAAAAGAACAAAAATTATGGAAACTTCAAAACACTAACAATATATATATATATAGATCGAGAGAGAGAAAATATCATTCTGCCTTGACGAGCAGTTTCATCTTCATGCGCATCCGTCGCCATTCAAAATATTCGTCTCGAACAAAACTCGACGTTTCTCCCGCCATATCCTTGATGTAGAACCATCGAGCCGGATATGTATCCAATAGGAGGTCCACAATGCCTAAATCTCGCAACAATACGACGAATATGAACCAGGCGACGCCCACGGCCGACCCAATTACCACGCCGGCTAGAACTTGCAATTCCGAATGATAGAAGAGATAGATGCGGGAATAACACACCAAGCCGGAGAACACTAGCAATGATCCAATTCTCAACACCTTCTTGCGAGTGGAAAAATGCCGAACTCTAAAGAGCATCCACAGGCTTAAATAAGTTACAAAATAGGCCATAAACTGTCCATGAGCGGACGGCATACCATATCCGTGACCAACTACAAATTCCAGGTTAGCACATATAACGTCAAAGATGCCACAGTCCACTTACATCGGGGTCGCTCCTCTTTTATGACTCTTTTCAAATATTCATTTACAACTTCGCATCCAATTTGTCCTCCAAACATCAGAATCGTCTCTGCCTCGCGTCTTGATGTGATCAAGGTGGCATAGATAAGTAATAGGGCCTGTGGGGCCAATGAAATCCACGCAAACATCAAAGACAACAGATCATTCTCATCGTAATATACGTGGGTGAAATCTAATGATACTATCCCATGAGTACCATAACCCGACACTGTATCCATTTTCTCTAAGTCGGGCGTTCTCTTCTTTTCTAATTCGAGTTTCTATATGTGTGGATTTTTTTTTTTTCCTCCCTTCGAACCTTCAGCACTCTATCTTTCTGGTGGTGGAAAGCTTAGTTACGGCCGGTTGTTAGGACAACCAGCTCGTGAAACTCTGGCATCGGCCCGACTGCTGAAATAATTTTTCAGGGGTCCCGACTCAGGGGTACTTTGAGCCAGAATCTTCAGAGACATTAACCCGCTGACAGACCTTTCATCATAGATAATGGACTAATCGGTGCATATATATAGAGAGATTATCTAAAAGAAAATTCTAATTTGTTACATGCGTCTTTTCCACCTCCAGACCCACTTTCTCATCAGCCATTCCGGAAAATGCACAATTGACATGTTGAAGTGGGGCATTTGTTTTCCCCATCAACGACGGCAAATAGTCCTCTTTTCCAATCTCAGTGAAAGCATTTTATATACGTCCTCTACAAGTTGTATTTGAACCGAGGATCGTGCAAGAGTGCCCTGCGGGCGGCGTTCTTTTCCAGAAAAGAACCAAAAGCACCAGTTTGGGCCTCGCAGAGCTACCTTTTTTGCTTCTTTTCGGAGAAAAAAGAAGCCGCCGGAGGCACCACAAAAAACAGCGGATCGTGAGAACAAAATACTTTACAGTTCCTGGGATCCGATAGACCAAACGGCAAATTTTGGCATGTTTCACCCGGATTAGGAGGTGAAACCGATGCCTAGAAGGAATTTTTCTTGGTTTTTCACTCTCAAGTGTACGGCTGACGAATTTTCTCTAACAAATGACTTTTGCCAAGGGGCCCCAAGACTTCTTGGAATTCTCGGCCAGTTCATGGAGGTTTCGCCGACGGGCATTAAATGCCGGATGCCGACCTGATAAGATCTTGTTTACGGCTTGGCAACCAAACAAGAGGAATTTCTATTTTTTTAGTAATTCTAAATCCTTTGGTTCTTTCAATGGAAAACGATACCTAGAGAGCACCAACCTGATAACCATTGCGATGAAGTTGAGGGAGGTTCAATGGAGTTTATTTAAGCTTTTCACACATTTCGCGAAAGCTGTAAACGCATGATTGTATTTGCGTAGCGTTTCTCACTAAAAAAAACCTTGTACTGAACTCAGACACTCCATCTTTTCCCGTCGCCTCTGACCTCCTGTTAACTTCGTGCTGTTTCTCTCAATCAATGCTGAGAAGCAATAAACGAACGACCAAGACAGAACAGGGATCCGCCACTAATTCCAATGGCCCCAGACATTGGATCAAAACCCAAAAACATACCGATTGTTGGTCGCGACCAAAGTCGCAGGCCAGGCCAGCTTCCCACGGCAATTTAGGTTATCACCACCAGGCCAATGTATCGGCGTCTCAGGCGGATTCGTCGTCTTTTTCTTCAATTGCCTCGTTGTCGGAGGTTGAGTTCAGACTCAATGAGGCTCTTCGCGCCAATGCTGCTTTTGAAGATTGCCACAAGACCCTTCAGGATGAAAATTCGCAACTCAAAGAGAAGCTGTCGGCCTCAGAAAGACACAGTAAAAGGTTAGAGACCCAATTGGGTTCGGTGACTTCGGAAAGGAATTCGTTGATTGCAAAGCTGAAAAATAGCTCCACAACCAGTCTGAACCAGCGAGAACGAGACAAGCAGTTGGAAAACAACCTGGGCTTCCTCATGAGTCAAGTCGACAGGCTCAAAAGTCGCATGAACGCAACAGATGGTCTCAAGCTAGACGAAGTGTGCAAATTGGTAAATTCTATAGAAATCCTTCCGAGTGCCGCCAACGCCGACTCGTCATCTTCTTTTAGTCAGCAAGCGTCGTCTTCTCTCCAGGACTCTCATGCAATGCAACTCAACTCATTGAACAACGAAATCAAAAGGTTGAAGGCTAGTCTTGACAGAACCGAACGGGAGTTTTCGGAATACAGAGAAAAATCTCCACCGGCAGAAGCGTATCAAGGAGTGATCGACCAATTGCGAAGTTCAATTCTTTCGTCGTCAGCTGCTGAACACCCGCAAGCTTCGAGTTCGGATTCAGTCTCGCCTCAAAAGTACCAAAAGCTGAAAGACAGATCCCGCGCCGACAGCGACAAACTACGGAGTTTGAGCAACAAATACAACCAACTAACAAAACGCAAGAACGAACTGAAACTGGAGGTCCAGCGACTTCAGGATGAGTTGCGAGATGTCAAACCGCTTAAAGATAGAAACAGGACCCTCCAGGAGGAATTGGATTCCTTGCGGCTGAATTATAATTCACAAACAGCCAGAAACGGAGACCTGGAAAGAAAATTAAAGTATCTAAGCCAAGTAAAAGGGTTCAACAAGGAGAATGTGAACTCGCAATGTTCATCAGACTCATTCCGGCCCCAATATTCATACGGGTCGTCCTGCGATATAAAAAAAGTAGCAACAACAACGCCTTCGGTTGAATGCTCTGTGTATTCTGATAATAGGACCCCGCTATTTTCCATCGATTCTCCTGGAGACAGATTATCGTCCATCAACAATGCGAATGACAACAATGATGGCATTAATGTTGACAATTAATATATGTACACGTGTATTATTTGCTTTGAAATTATTATCTATACTATTTCTACAATTTCATCATCCTCATCTTCTTCTTCAACCTCAGTAATTTTTCGTTTTTCCTTCTCTTCGTCGCCCATCAACATTTGCACCAATCGTTCACACACGTCCCTGACGTCGTCGTCTTCGACATTTTTATGGAGTTCTCGGACAATAGGGTATATGCCTTGTTCTCTAAAGTATTCTCTCATTTCACGAGTCGTGCAGAGCAACAGCAGACACTCGATTAATGTAGCCAAGATTGGTTTGACCTGTTCCCGTTTCTTGTCGGGCGGCAAAAGTTGCAACTCCTCGGGCAGTTCAAACATTTCGTCATCCTTATATTCATCGTTGCCGTCAGCTAATGGAAGGAGCAAATATGGAAGCAAGTTGATCGATTCATCCTTGATAAACTTTTCATGGGACTCAACGTCAAATAGACAATTTTTGATGGTGGAAACGACACCCTCTCGTCGAACCTTGGAAGGGTATTCGGTGAAAACCAACAACTTTTTGACGGGGACAACATTGTCGTATTCTTGAACCTTGATAAAGTAATCTCTTCCCTTCTTAAATCTAGAAATGTCAGAGAAGAAATATGATAAATAGCTAAAGTCAGCATATTTGTTTAAAGATCGATCCGCACCCTTGACAAAACAATCCATTAAACAATCCATCAACTTTTTGGAAGTGAACACTTTACTGTCATCAATAACTTCTTCAGTTTGTTGCTGCTGTTGCTGAACATTTGATCCGGCCAAAGCTGCCTCGTTCTCTGTTAATTCCCGGGGCTTTGGCTTTGTTCTCTCCAAATCAAAGATCACGGTAACACTGTCATTTTTGGCCAAGTTTGCCAAAAGCATACAGAATAAGTCGGCATTTACCAAGTTGAGATCAGTGACGGAATTGGCGATATGTTCAACAAATTTTTCATCTGAAGCTAACATATCTAAAATCGCGCGGTCGTCACATAGATTGATAAGAATTGTCAAAGCGTATTTAACTGTGCGGTAATCTCTGTCTTTTGTGAGCTGCTTTAAATCTTTCACCGGGGCATAGTCGTTACCTTTGAAGATATAGCTCTGTTGGCCCTGAGAATATCCCACCAAGTTTTCGGATGCTAGCATTCGCACTGAGTTTTGCTCAGCATGTAGAAATCCCACCAACTCCAACAGTTCACTGGACATTGTAATTCAAGATATATGTATTAGTAATTAATAAGCCGGCTTATCTCTCGACAGCTGAATTTTTCATTCTCCAAATCGGTCTGAGATATACCACATGTGTATAACATGGTATCGCCTTTCAAGGGGCACGGCTGGAGTTTTAACTAATCAATCAAGTCAACATTTACGCAGATTTATATTCTGGCATCAATAATATCTTGAAATAGATGCAAATAGAAGATTGTATTTAGATGTCATTCAATTCATAAGCCCGCTAGTTGTGCTGTCGACAATCAGATCACCCAGCTGATTTACCAGTCCTGATGAAAACCTTCAATGAGAAGTGCTGTACTGCTGTTGATTTATGTACGGCATTGAAAGTGTATAGAAGCTAAATAGATTGATTGCCATCGAAATATCCTAGTTGAGAGAGACACACGGCGTTGGCAATTGTGGGACTCTCAGGGCCTGTTCCCCAGTTTTTCTTTTTGGTGCCGAGGACTTGAGCTTGTGAAGTTTGGGCAGATCGGTCTCCACCTTCACACTTATAACACCCAACTGGCAACTGCCGAATTATCATCTTGAAAAGATAGCAAAATGGTGACAGTAAGTTAGAGCTGAATAATGCTAAAGAAATATTGATGATACTAATTGTGAATTAATATTTAGGCAAAGGCAGTCAGTAGACTACAACAACTGGACAATGCCCGATGCAATGGGAATTTCGGCCAGATCCCTGAGCTGGCTCGAAAAATAGTTAAACATTCACCTGCACACACTGGTAAGTATTGCATAGTCATTGAGTTTTACGGAGAAGTGTAATTTTGGTTCCTAACTGTTGTTTTCTGTTAGCATTTGCACGTGTCGCAGTTTTAGATGCCAGCACGTCCAAACTGACCAGTTCTGACGGACTTTCATCGAAGGAAGGGTCTGGGGACGAACTGAAATCAATTGAAACTGAATTGGAAACCGGCCTTTCGGAACAAAGAACGGATTATAAATATATTCAAAATGTGGATCTTGGATATATTTATTTACTCCAGGGGAAACCTGAAAAGAGTATTCATACCTTGCAGCCCCTGAATAGTGTACCCGAAAATCAAGATCCGTCCACACAACTTCATTACTTGGCGGTATCCAGAGTCAAAAAGAGTGCCATATTGGGTGCAGCCTTTGAAGCCACTAACCAGTTTGATGAAGCAATCAAGGAGTATAAGACTGCCAATTCCATCGATATCTCGGATCTGCCACCTCAGGCTTTATTATGGTCCGAAAGATTGTATCACAGATTTGCCAAACTTGCAATCACCACTAGTTATAATGATAAAGAAACAACCACAAATGCATTCCGTGGGTACAGATCAGTTTCAAAAGCATTGGTCCCACACAAGCAATTGCTCGACGGTTCCAACGACAGATCCCGAGTGGAAATGCTGCATCAATATCTAGTCTACATCTCTGCTTTACACAGAAATGACCCATCTGATAAAGCAGTCGCGAAGGAGGCAAAGGAGATTTCTGAAACGTATGAGCATTATCTCTTTGACAGGGCTAACTTTCCAACCACCTCAGAGCCGAGCACCCCAATCGAGCAATATATCGACGTTCTCGTCAATAACTGGGAAGTCTCTACTGCCGGAGCCAAGGGAATCGCCGGAAGACTCTATGAAAAAGATTCAATTGCACGCACAAAGTCTGTATTAGCATCTTTAAGAAAGGCAGCCAGACTGACTTTCCATTCCTGCGCCATCATGCGACACCACGTTATTGTATTGGCTGCATTGGGTGAATATGAGGAGGCAATGGCGGCTTTTGACACCTACATGTCCTACCAAGAAAAATACAGAATCAGAGTTCAGAGTGGCGGGGAGTTGGAAAACGAAAGCGGCGACAGCAGTATCTCAGTCATTAAGGTTGCCTGCAAGGCGTTGGCAATCTACACCTACATTGAAAAAGACTCAGAAAAAGCCAAAAAATGTTCCGATCAAATGCAAACTTGGCTTGATGATTGTTCAATTGGTGACGAGAATAAGGGCATTATAGCAGAAGCCCACTCTGCAATGGGTAAAGCTTATGCATTTTATGCCGATAACCAAACCACTGAGCCAGATTACAAAGAAGCCATCGGCATTGCCATTTCTCACATGGAAAAATCGATATCTGTTTCTCCTGAAACTACTTCTGTGTATTTAGATTATGCCCTGTTGGTTGCACAGCGTGGTGATCTAAGCAATGCCCTGATCAATGTAAAATCTGGGCTTGCGCAGAACCAAAACCACATCCCTTCCTGGAATATGCTAGCATTGCTCCTTTCTGCACAAGAGGAATACGTGACCGCTTTGAAGGTGGTTAACAATGCTTTGAAGAATGCTGATTTGGATAGCTTGACCTTGGATGAGGAGTTTAAAAGTCTCGTTCAGCTCAAGATGACCCAAGTTGCACTGATCGAAACCTCAGAAGGATCGACGGCTGCAATGGATGTTCTTCCAGAAGTCTTCACTTTGTTCAATGCACTTTATCCGCAGACCCCTGAGGCAGCAGCGAATGGGTCGGACGGCCATGTTGACGAAAAATTGCCTAATGGTACTGCTGCTGGCAAGCACAAGCATGACAAAACCAATGGCCATGCGACTGAAAACGGCGAAAAGGATGAAAAGATTAGTTTGCCTCGACGATCCCGATCATTAGTTAGAGGTAACAAGAGTCTTTCAAGACAGGTTTCTGCCGTGCACCGATCACTAAGTGAAAGGAGGAAGAAACCATCTGGAGTAGCTGTCAACACAACAGCTACCAGCCGAATCAAGAGAGCGGATCCAGCAATCAAGCTGTTGCGGGAAATCTGGCTCTGGGTTTCGGGGATTTATCGACGTGCGGGTCGTCTTCAGGACGCTGACCAAGCTATTGTTGAAGCAGAAAGTATGACTGGTCCAACTGCCGACACACATGCAGAGACTGGTATTCTGGTGGCTAATGAAAGACCTGTGCGGGCAATGGAAGAATTTGAATCTGCCCTGGACGATGAGCCAAACAACTTGAAAGCAATTCTAGGGCTTGCGCAGGTTGTAATCAAACACACAAAATTACTAAACCCCGATCTTAATGAAGACGCCTTTGCTGTGTTCATTTCTAATAAGGATGAAATAGCAGCATCAGCCCGAGTGCTGGGACTTTTGGAGAGTGTCGTCCACAGTTCACCGGGAAGACATGTCTCTGAGGCCTGGTGGCTCCTCTCTCAATTTTATGATGTTACAAGACGAGAAAAGGACCTTCAGGCCGCATTATGGAAGACTGTTGCATTGGAGGAATGCCGGGCAGTTCGAAGTTATGACTGTGTTAGAATAATATAGACAACGATAATATATATATGTACTCATGTTTTTCTTTGGTACCATCAAATACAAATGCGGAATTACGAAGGGATTAATCCAAACATGATAAAAAAGATTATTACTTTGTACAAAATAAATACGCAGCTGTGTCAAGCATCAACTAAGCCATAAAACAAAGTCCAAGCAAGGATGAAACTGGACAGGCCAGATAGCAAATCGTCGAGCCAAATTTCATTTAATGGCTTCAAAAAATACTCCTTGGGCTTGCCTTTTGCAACAATTACATGGATCGCACCACTCACAGCACAGGAACAAGCTAAGTAAAATAAGAATCCAAAGTATGATTCGAGTCGCAAAATTCCTGCCCCAACCCCGAATGCTAAGGAGGTGACATTTCGAACATATTGGATAGACTGCAATATGTTAACAACAATCCGACCCATTCAATCCCACCAACATGAAAAACTTACCTGCTTATTTTGCGTCATAGTATCGCCATGTAAGGGCGATATCATTTGTTCCCTGTCTTGTCCCATGATGAATGCTTATTTGGAGGGATGTGTAGGAGTGTGTGAATTAAGTCCCAACCAAGAAAATTCCACAATGGGTTCGAGGTAAGTGATCCGAGGAATAAACGGGGGAACTGTGGGTGTTAATATGTTTATATAGTTGTAAGGATCTACGAAATGCGGTTGCCATTTGTTTGCAACGTTCACCATGTGTGATGATTGATAGAAACACACCTGCGGACTGTGTGGCCAATGAAGATCTGCGAAAGGAACTGCCGGAACAATGCCGAGTGTTGTTATCAAATTTCATGGAGTGCAAGTGAGTGTAACTCTTTATTTTCGAGTAAGTGAGGTTCTAACGAGGTATTGTGATTCTATTTAGGCGTGGAATGGTTGATATGAGGTGAGTTCTAAGGGAAAATCAAAATGTCGATATGTATGATATGCTGACAAGCACACAGAAAACGATTTAAAGGTAATGGGCCTATTTCTACTGGTAAGTACGATGAGAAGTTACACCAGCTCTCCAGTGGAGATTATGATCCAATTGAGGAACAAAAACTTCTCGCCGGCACAGTGCCAAGTGATAAAAAGAATTGATGTAAATAGTTTGATTTTTTATTTTATAAGTTATTACAATGTTTAGCCCAGAAATTCTATTGTCCAGTTCATAATGCTGAGCCTATAGCTCTAATTTCCGCTAAAAGGCTGTCTATAGTGTGGCTAGAGACAATAGGAGAAACAACAACGACTCTAAAGAAGTTACCTCTGCCATTGGCGTCCGGGGCAAAATCGACCATGAATTTGCCCTTGCTGTGCAACCCATGGGCAATCTTGCGTGTGATTTCAGAATTCTTTGCCGGGTCGGAAGAGAGCTTGCCATTTGGCGCATAAAAGAAACAAGTTTGAAGACATGGAGGCGGTTTCTGAGATGCCAAAACAAAATCAGGTGCTTCGTCAACCCTTGTTGCCAAGTATTCAGTAATGTCGAATGCATGGTCGATTCGCTTTTCATATCCTTCGCTGCCGTACCAACGCCATGCTAAGTATAGTTTCAGTGCATCAGGCCTTCTACCACAACCCATGGTGCCATCAGCCAAGTCATAATTCTCCTCTTCTGCATCCGAGTTGTTGTGGAAAAGGTAAGGGGCCGCCAATGAATTGGCAGTCTGGAAGAGACGTTTGTCTGGTAATAGAAGGAAGGAGCAGGTCGTGGGGACCCCCAGCATTTTATGAGGGTTGACGGTTAAACTATTGGCTCTTTCAACTCCGGCAAGTTTATACTTTCGCTTTCTGGAGAAAGCCACATTGCCACCCCATGACCCGTCTACATGCATCCATAGATCATATTTTTTGGCAATATCCGCAATAGCGTTAAGATCCTCAAATGATCCCAAAACGGTCGTGCCTGCGGTTGCGTTTATATACAACGGTGTGTAACCAGAAGAATTTGCCCGTTCTATCGCAGCCTCCAATTCTGAGATGATCATGCAGCCTTCTTGGTCAACCTTGATTTTAAAAACAGATTCAGATCCCATCCCGCAGAAAATGGCAGCTTTTTCCACGCTGTAATGGGCGTGCGCCGATGCAAAAACCGCAAACTTATGGGCGCCATTGCCCTTAGTTTTAGTTTCTGGGAATTTTATGCTTCTAGCCATTGTCAAACTGTGGGAATTAGAATAAGATCCACCAGGGAACGTCAGTCCTCCGGCAAACCTGCCATCGAAGCCAAACATTTTGGCGTACTCCTGGCCAACCTTGTTCTCGATCAAGGTCAATGCGGGTGATACTGTGAAAACATGTGAGTTGGTGTTGAGAATCGACAGAAGCATGTCAGAAGCAATCCCCACTGGATTCGTAGACGCATAGAGCTTCTCTAAAAATCCTGAATTCCAGGTAACTGCCGAGTGCTCTAACAGCATATCCACATCCTTCATCAGTCCGTCATGATTAAGACCTTTCTCCGGTAAGTCTAGTTGGATCTTTTTCTTCAGATCTGATGGATCCAAATGTTTTCCAACGCCACCTTTGGTGGAATCATTGGCAGCCCTGGCGTAGTCGAGAATCTGTTTGGAAACTGATTCCAATACCAGTTCTAGCTCTTGATCTCTGTTTGACTCTAAATCACTAACGATAGGTTGGACGGTCATGATGTTTCCTAAGTCAAGATGTATGTATGTGATCTGAATATAAACCTGCGTCAAGGGCTATGCTCAACGGCTTTGCGTGATTGTGCCGTGGGATCTGCACAATTAAACTATTTTTGATTAATAAAATATATTAGCTATTTAATACCGGTCGGAAAAAAACAATTTTTCCTGAAAAATTTTGACACTTTTAACAAAAAAAAAAAAAAAAAAAATTCAAATATATAACTTCAAAATAAAAATACTACAAGCTCAGCATTTATTTTCGATTAGCCCTACTTTCTCTTTCTCTTTACCCGCATATCCGGTCTATTCCGTAGTAATTGATAATCATCGCTTTCAATTATCAGATCACAGATCTGGCCGGTTGTCACGGCAACGATTTGCCGAGGCGGTAGATATATTGTATTGGAGCATCTCAACTTTTCGGGCTCAATTGATTCAAATAGCCGTATACTGTAATGACCGCAAAATTGAATTACATTTTACTAATTTGTAACATAATAGAATACATGTACGACAAATATAGGCTTCGTTTCGATCTCCACATTGATTGATAACGTCATGTCACGGTTTGTTCCCAACATTTTCACTCCTTCTCCGACAACTCCATCTCGATATCATGGAAGAATCGCCACAGCCGGGTACTGAACCTACTAAAGCAACCGATGATCTAGAAGCTCTTGGTGCGTGGTCAGTAGATCAGGATGATCTTGAAAAAGACGTAGCCAAGAAGGTAAGAATATTCCTGAATTTATCATACATTGTGTTGTGTTACTAATCAATTTTTCTCCGCATCCAGGCTGATAAGGCTATGAATGAACGAGATAATGAGTTGGATCAAAAGAGATTGGAGAAAACCCAGAAGGCTAGAGACTCGTATCAAAGTCAAGTTCGAAGCTTAGAACTCAAGTTGAGTAACTATGGGTTGAGAATTAGCCAAAAAGAAAAAATCCGAAAGGAAATCGATCAAATCAAAACAGTACAGCTGGTGGCACTTGATAAGGATTTACGAGAGATCAAGGCCAGAATTTCTTCAAGAACGGAAGATGTCAATAATGGTGAGGGGCCGTTGGTCACTACTTCGGATCGTTTACCTGGGGAATCCGAACATGATTATTTGGTTCGTACTGGTAAGATCACGCCTTTTGCAAGTTCTTCACACTTTGAAACCGTTCTTCCTAATCAAAGTGGAGGTGGAATGTCTCATAAGAATTTGAGAGTACCCGGTCAGGAGTTGGAGGACCTTGATGAAGTCGGTGAGGAGACAGAAGATGAAATGCCTGTTCCAGTCTCATTGAAGCGGAAACGACCAAAAGTAGAACAAAATTCTGACGATGGTGATGATGATGAATATAATCCTGAAAGTGAAAGTGATGTTGAAGATGAGGGTGGTGATAATTTTGAAGCAGATGATGAAGATGAATATGCACAAAGCTTCCCCGCAAAGGGTAAACTTGAAGACTTGAAAGGTATGGATGATGGCAACGAAATGGTTTACCAATCCAGACTTCAGAATTGGGTCAAAAAGCGAAAAGCATATCGGAAGAAAGTATGCGGTGTGTCCACAGCAGGAGATGATGCTACAGAAGAATGGTTCAGGCCCCACCCTAAGGACCCTGATGCGGTTTTGAACGGTGAATATAAGATCCCCGGTGATATTTATTCTAGTCTGTTTGATTATCAAAGAACAGGTGTTCAATGGTTGTGGGAACTCTACAGTCAAAAGACTGGTGGTATTATCGGAGATGAGATGGGCTTGGGTAAAACCATTCAAATTGTGGCGTTCCTAGCAGGGTTGCATTATAGTGGGAAGCTGAAGAAACCTGCTCTGATTGTGTGTCCGGCTACGGTGATGAAACAATGGGTTAATGAGTTCCATACTTGGTGGCCGCCGCTCCGTTCGGTAATTCTCCACTCAATTGGCACCGGTATGGATCTATCTAAGGAAGAGGTGTTAGAAAGTGCACTAGAAAATGTAGCACCTGGGGAAGATCTTCCTAGTAAGTCCAACATGAAGTCGCGTGCTGGCGCCCAGTCAATCGTTGACAACGTAATGGCGAATGGACACATTTTGGTTACGACCTACGTCGGAATGCGAATTTATCGTGATTTCATCCTACCCCGTGAATGGGGTTATTGTGTCTTAGATGAGGGACACAAAATTCGTAATCCCGATTCGGATATTTCTCTAACCTGCAAGCAAGTTAAAACTGCAAACAGGATTATCTTATCAGGTACGCCTATCCAGAATAACCTCACAGAACTTTGGAGTCTGTTTGATTTTGTCTTTCCCGGAAGATTGGGAACGCTGCCCGTGTTCCAGAATCAATTTTCAGTTCCAATCAACATTGGCGGTTATGCAAATGCCACAAATGTCCAAGTCCAAACCGCTTACAAATGTGCAGTCGTTCTAAGAGATATTGTATCCCCTTACCTCTTGCGACGAATGAAAGTAGACGTGGCAGCAGACTTACCAGAGAAAAGTGAAAAGGTCCTCTTCTGCAAGCTCACCAAACAGCAGCGAGAAGCATATCAAGCATTCCTCAAATCAAATGAAATGAAGTCTATTTTTGCTGGTAAAAGGCAAGTGCTATTTGGTGTGGACATTTTGCGGAAAATATGTAATCACCCTGATCTTGTTGATCGAGAAAATCTTCTCCAAAGACCAGATTATATTTATGGTTCTGCTTCAAAATCGGGTAAACTTCAGGTGGTGAAGGCTTTGGTTAATTTGTGGAAATCTCAAGGTCATAGAACTCTTTTATTCACGCAGACAAGGCAAATGTTAGATATCTTAGAAATCTTCATGAACAAGCTCGATAACGTTAGTTACATGCGAATGGATGGTTCCACTCCGATTGGACAACGTCAGAAATTGGTGGATCGGTTTAATGAAGATGAATCGGTGAATATATTTCTCCTGACTACAAGAGTTGGTGGTTTGGGTGTTAATCTTACTGGAGCTAATAGGGTTATCATTTATGATCCTGACTGGAATCCGTCTACTGATGTACAGGCAAGAGAACGAGCTTGGAGACTAGGACAAAAACGGGACGTTACAATTTATAGGCTCATGACTGCTGGGGCTATAGAGGAAAAGATCTATCACCGTCAAATTTTCAAGCAGTTCTTGACCAACAAAATTTTGAAAGATCCAAAACAAAGGAGATTTTTTAAGATGAATGATTTGCACGATTTGTTTTCATTAGGGGATGCTGATGAGGAAGGGACTGAGACAGGAGGGCTCTTTTCAGGTTTAGAAAAATCAACCAATCCAGGGACCAGTAGCACACCTAAGAAAAAGAAGCGGGTTACAAATCAAGATGACCTTGAAAATTTATCGAAAATGGAGGGAGTTTCTGGGCTGGAAGATTTCCAAGGTAACCCCGAAGAATCATCATCAAATGGGAAGGAGAAGGGCAATAAAGATGAAGACAGGATTCTTGAAGGGATCTTTGCTGACTCGGGGGTACATAGCACGCTTGAGCATGATGCAATCATGGATTCTTCTAGACCTGATACAGCCATCTTAGACAGAGAGGCATCCAGGATCGCAACCCAAGCGGCCAATGCATTAAGAGAGTCTCGCCGTTTAGCCCGCAAGTCAGAAATTGGCGTTCCCACTTGGACCGGTAAATTTGGTACGGCTGGTAGGTTTGGAAAGAACAATAGTTCTAGTCCGAGTCGAACTTCCAGTAGGGGTTCTACTCCATCCGAAAGTTTGGGTGACTCGAAGAAGCTCCCACTATCGTCGACCTCAATTCTTCAAAATATCAAAAAGAAGAAGGAGATGGAACAGAAGGAAAAGGCCGCTACCGAAACGGCGTTCAAAGACCAGGGACCTCCAACTGTCGCAACGGCTAGTGAGAAGGAGAGGGCAATACTGATAGAGAAGATGCGCGACCATCTGGCTCAGAGCCCAGACTTTATGGCGAAATCTGCGGATGTCATAAGCTCTTGCCAGGTCAAACTTTCTGGGACTCAAGAGGTTGCTAATATCCGTCAAATGTTAAAGCAAATTGCCACATGGGACACCGAGCACTCTAAATGGTGTCTGAAAGAAGAGTTTAGATAGAAAGTAGTTGTGCTCAATGTTATTTATTTCGATACAGATCAGGATTGAGGTTAGGTTCAAATGGTAACTTTCACTATTGCTATTTTAACCACCTTTTGAATTGATGGGATGTGCCTTTCTATATCTGGCCATATATATATGGGTTATTTAGAACATCAATATGTTGTACCGGTGAACCTCAACCCCATTTTTTTTTCTTAGATAGGGTGGCCATAAAACTAACATGCGTATATAAGAACCTGGAATTTGAACAACAATGTAAAATTTAATATCAATGCTCATATATATATATATATAGCTATATTCACGTCAGCTCCAGGCTAGCTGATGCAGAGAATTACGTTATATATAACATATATATAACAACAGTTGGCTGAAACAAAAAATACCACTTCCTTGCCAGGGGTCGAACCTGGAATCTTTCGATGTGACCAACACGTTGAATCGTAGTCGAACGCCTTGCCATTGGGCCACAAGGAACTGTGATCTGAAAATCTAAGTTTCAGAATCTCCAAAACGTGGATTATTATGAAAAATTGAAAATTGGCCTTTCCGGGCTCTGAAAAGGAATTAGAACCAACGGAGTAAGGTGCAAAAATATCATATGTTCATATGGAATTGAATGGATGGCAATTGAGTGGTTGAAGTCATGATTTGTCTTTTGGTACGGCTATCCGAATTTCTTTCACTGCGAAAATAACAAAGAGATAAGCAATGAGCATTTTACTGAATCTCAAGGACAAAGAATTTCAATACAAGGTCAATTAGAGCAATACACCCTAAGTGCAATTTAAAGTCTGTTTGCAAAACTAACTGCAACAAGAAAATGTGAAGAATTCGTCCAAATTTCTCTACTATTATCGACTCTACATTTACATTGGACTCTGATAAGATTCATTATCGTTATTATAGTTTTGCCATTTGGATTGAACAGTTTGTATGTCGAACCGCTTACAAGTCTAAGTACATCTCGGATCTGGTTCTGCCTTGGATCTTTGTTTGATCGCCGACGGCCTCCCGGTGAGTAAGTCAAGTAGCACCCTGCAATGAATGGAATAAATGAATGAATAAATGAATCAACCAATTAATGGTCAAAAGCTATATGAAATTACTATTTATTTGTGCGATAGCCTTAATGATCGCTACCTTTATGTTCGGGAACTGATCGGCGCAGTGGCGAATATTCAACATTGCGATAAATTCTGTGGCTACATATTCTGGTAATATAGAGCAGGAGTCGCTGCTCTCCGCTACTGGAATATTCAGTTTTATGTAAAATGCTGAAGTCTGTTGGGATGATGACTTGAACTTAGCGTGGAACAAATCCTTCCAGCTGCTATCGCTGACAGCTCTTTTTTTTTTTTTTTTTTTTTTTTCACATGCTGTGGGCTGCAATTGGCCTGAGGTGGATGAGAAGAGAATAATCCCACTGAGCAGACTGTCATTGAGAGTGGAGGTCTATTCAAGAAAATGCAGAATGAATTTGCCCACAAGTATCGTCCATTGTAAGACACCAGCTGCGGCCACAGGTTTCTTTTTGTGCTTTCTGTAAAAATGCCAATGATATTAAAATTTAGATTGCAAGAGCAAAACAGATCACGTTTTCAAGCCGATGGAAAATTCGTTCTTGCCTGCTATCACAATGCAATGCCCACTGCGCAGACAAAATCACTCTAATATTCGACCTTTGACAACTTCTTACACTACAGACTAACAGCATTCGCTGTGATCTTTAGAAGCTCGGTGTATGTTTTTCACTTAAAAATGTGTTGCTCGAGATGATATTGAAGTTCCGCCTCTAACTCTAACAATTAACTTTAGTATGAACTGTTCAACGCTCAATTCCTAAAGCACCACTAGACTCGGCTATCGGAAATTTATATTTCCATTCTACAATCCCTATGCCCCAATAACCAGAGATAGCATCTAAATACGAAGTTTCGTATTATTTTGTGCAGTTAGAAAATCGAAGATCATCGCGGAGAGAAATATATACCATTTATGATCGGCGATAGTCTTCCCGTTTGGTACAAAAACACACGCAAAAAACGCGGACAACACGTAAAAAAAAGGGGATCAAATCGTAAGATTAACTTTGCAAGGATATAATTCTTAATTTTCTTTAAAAATTGGCTCTACTATTGTTCTTGTGGCAGGAATACTATAGTAAAGTCATTTGTTTTCCTGGTTGTTAATACTTTGAACTTTTGGACAATTTGTTGGGTTGAATTTTTTTTTTTTTTTTTCTTTTTTGCTTTTTCTTGGGCAGATATATACCCTACACAACCTATAAATAAACTTGTGTTCTGTGTTACCGACGACTGTGTTTCTATTATTGGCAAAGGGGAATTTTTTACGGGACAAAAAAAAAAGAATCTCTTCACACATCCCCATCGATATTAAATTTCAGATCATAACGTCGGTTCAAACCAAGAGATGAGACTCCTAGTGCATCTGTTGACACTTTTCAGTGTTTTCATCCTCCTGGCGAACAGCTCTCCGATAGAAACCGGAGCAAAACGAGCTGACATTCCAGATGCTACGCAAGTGGAGAGTGGGAAAGGAAAGAGTTCAGGTAATAAAGACAAGACTTCTGATATACCGGCAGCATCATCATATAAGAGTGGGGATGAGACCAAGACCAAAGATAGTAAGACTGACGATAAAAAGAATACTAAGAGCGCATCCGGGTCAGAAAAGTCTGCGGATTCGAAATCTGCCAGTGCAACTGATTCCAAGAAGGATGATAAGAAGAGTAAGTCAGATAAGAAAAGTGGCAAGGATGACAAGAAGACGACGAGCGCCGATGCCACTCCAACTTCTATTGACCCTAGGGATCCACCGGGTGGAATTTCCATGGTCACTCCTGCATCAACTGAATCCACTTATGTCAAGATTGGTGAATATGCTACCTTTTCTTGGAAATACACGTCCCTTCAGGTCACACCAAAGAAATTGGATATCGTTGCGGTTTGCTCGGGCAATTCGCAAACCGTCACGATCTCCACTGACCACCCTGCTAAAGATACCAAGATCGTTTGGGACACTGGAAAAAGTGACAAGAACGATAGTATCAACCTAATAACGTCCGAGTACACATTGAAAATGTACGACTCGAATTCAAACGGCTCGACCACCCAAAAGCCTGGATACCTAACTCCTCTTGCATACACTATTGGGCTCTATAGACCGCAATCTTACACAGCAGATTCTGCAGATAGCAGTTATGTCAACGGCGGTATCGGGTTGGTTGATCTCTATGCGGCCAAGTGGGTTTTCAGTATGGGTGTCTTATTCGCCGGCACCGCTTTGCATATTATTTTGGGCTGAGAATTGTTATGTAGAAATTGATTATTTTTTGCTGGCTCGTTCATTCTACTATTAAAAACACACACTCACATATATATATTTTATTTTACATCAACAGAACAATCTACTGCTTCTTTTTCAGCAACCCGTTCATCATATCGAAAGAATTTCCGTCCGGTTGCAGTTCAATCTTGCCTGCTGTAGGCCTACCATCGGAATCCAGTTTTTCTACAACCAACATTCCGTTTTCTAACGAGATTCCTTCCACACGGGCCTGGACTCCAGGAAGTTCTTGAATCGCAACTAGCGTATTGGAGTGCAACCATCGCTTGTAGTAGAGCTCTTCATAAGCCCCAAAGCCCCGGTAATAGAACGTCTGAAACATTTCCTCTACCTTGCCCATAAAATGGGCCAAAAGTCGTTCCATTGTATAAGGTGGAAGGGCCGGTTTGCCTTTGGCAGCTCTGGTTTCGTTCAGGGCATCCAGAACAAGATTGATCGAGGTAGTCGGGGCAGCATTTGAGACGTTTGTGCCAATACCGAAGATGGAGTAATAGACTCCATCAAGAATATTAGTGTTCAACAGAATTCCGGCAATTTTGACATAATCTGAAGGAATTCCGGTATCATCTGAGCCTTCCTTTCGAGCATAGACGTCATTGGGCCATTTCATCCGAACCGGCATTTCCTCGTATCCTGGGCCGTATCCTCGAATCGCTTCAACCATCGCTAATGCAACAATATACTGGATGAAGACAATTGGAGAAGTTGGTGACAATGCGTTCATCGGGATACGTAAGATACCCGAGACAGCTAGAACACCCGCTGGATTCACCCAAACATTATTTCCTCTACCTCTTCCAGCAATTTGTACAGTACCGACGCTGATTGTTCCATGAGGTAGGTAGCGTAAGAGGTTGTAATTCTTTTCTAGCATGGTAGAGGTGGATGTAACCACTTCGCCATATTGTAGGACTCGGCCCATTTCTAAAGTTTGCAGTTCCTCGAAATACAGTCTATGATTGAAATGAGGAGTTTCTCTAGGATCCGGGTAGGTGCCATCATAATATATGTCAAGGTCCTTGACCACCTTGTTCAAATCTTGTTGCTCGTCGTAATCATTGTTAGTTTGGTCCGTCTTAAAGGTTGCATCCTTTTCTGCGTCCCAAAATCGAAAGGGATCATTTGTCCCTTGAATAACATTAGTGTCAGTAACTTCTACATTGTCCACAATTCCCTTCATTATAGATCGAAGTCTCTCCGGTTGGTTAGAAGTAAATTTCAATCTGCTTAGTCGCGGAATTGGTGGAATCTCGTCACCTGTGTTAACTCGTAATCCCATTTTTTTGAACGTTTTTGATAAAAACTGCAATCTTTCATTGTCGCTCTTTTCCAAAATTTCCGTCACCTTGGACCGTATTTCGGATTTAATGAACACCGTTCGTAAATAAGATGGCCCATATTCCGGGTGGAAGCCTGTTAATACTGCACAACCTTTTCCAACAGGACAATAAACTGCCGCAGCCGAATTTTCCTTCGACCCTGTTTGCGAATCAGCTTCTACGGCAATAGGGTCACCATACTCTGCTAAAATTTCAATCTTATCACTCATCTTTTTAGCATCAACAAAGCAGGGCCCACCGTTGAAGTAGCTGTGAAAGGACTTGTCCCCATCGGTGACATGGATCTTAGCAGCTACAATACCAGAATCCTTCCCATATTCAAAACCGCCGAACGCAGGCCCTCTGGTGATACCGGGGTAAAACTTGAGATCCCTTGGCCCACTGACTTCCATGGTCGGATCACCCACTGCAAACTCTACTCGTGAGCTCCCATAATAGGCTCCGGCGCAAAAGCCAATATATCGTCCCCCCTGACGAACATAACGGGAAATTCTCTCGTTCCCCTTTTGACCTAGCTCTTTGCAATAGGGAATGTCAGCACCTCCCGGGATAGTAAGCAACGAAGTGGATGACATCCAAGGCTCGTTACAAATGACGTCCCCATTTACCGCCAAAACTGAATAGTATGGAGAGAGCAGCCTCCTAAGCGTATCCACGCAGCATTTTACAGATTCTACCGAGGTTCCAGGTCCAGAATACACCAAAACGTTCATTTTTTTCTGTGATTATTCACGGTTATGAGGGGTTGGGATGATCTATCGGCGACTCATATCATAGACACAAAAATGATTGAAGCTGAGAAACGAGATGATTTACCACGAGAGGATGACGAGGAGCAGGACGACGAGGAGCCTGATGAATGGTATGAATCTGAGAAGCGAAGTAAATGTTCAGACAAGAGCCTATGCTAATACAGTCGTAGGGATCAACGAATCTTAGATACTGGATGTTCTAAAGAAAACATGGCCCTCACCGAATGTCATGCCGCTAACATGGACTGGAGAAAATGTACCAAAGAAGTAAGGGGTTAAAGAAGTGTCGCACAGTGGGATATCGTCGATGCTAATGCTTATTTCTAGATGGAGGCGTTTAAGGAATGCTGGGAGAGGATGAACAATAACGCCCGAACAGAGACCAAGGACAATTGAGCCTTTGCCATTTATGTAGTATTCCATTTGTATATGTATATATGTATATCACCGACTTTTCAAATTTCGGTTCGATCAGACCAAGAGTCTTATCGCCCTCTTTGTGCTTTTGGTTCTTTTCTAGAAAAGAACGCAGCCCGCAGGGCATTCTCCCCAATAATAATACACAGGGCTCTATGCGGCAGAATTATGCTCCTTTTATATTAAAGATTAGACGCTCAAAACTCAAAATTTTCTATTCGTCTTTCACGTGACCGATAGAGGGTATGAGTTTGCCTCCGGTGGCTTCTTTTTTCTCCGAAAAGAAGCAAAAAAGGTAGCATCGCTTCGCGGAGAGCGAGGGAAATAATGAACCTAGAATGAGTCGTCAACGACCGTAATGGAACTGCCTTTCTCTTCCTTGCTATCTTGCTCAACAGGATGCAAATCTTCATTGTGGCCGCCAACATTCTGACCCGTAATGCCTTTCTCCACTGTATTCCCGCCTTCTTCTTTCCTCTGGTTCTTGTTACGATTCCGCTTCCTCCTCTTCTGACGATTCTTTTCGGTCTTCGACTCATCTCTAGCTTTGATCTCGTCCTGACGACGTTGGAACTCCGCACGCTCCTGCTCAGTTAGCAATTCCATATTCTCTTTCTCCTTCCTCTCGAGACTTTTTCGCCGGGCATGCTTGTAGACATGAAATTCGCCTGATCCAGCCCCAGAACTTGACCCTCTAATTGACGGGATGATCTCTGGAAGATTCTGAAATTGCTCATCAAAGCTGGCTGGTTTCTTTTTTTCAGTTGATTTCTTGTATTCATCTATTGACTTTAAAGTGCTTTCAGGGCGAGCCATCATCCGCTCGAGATCCTGACGTTGCTGCTCCAATGCCGACAAATTCCTTTTCCGCATGTATGTTACCTGTTACTGATCTGCCACTGCGGAGTTGTCGAGACATGAAAAAAAAAAAAAAAAATATTTTTTCGTGTTTTTCCGCGTTTATTTGGAGTTGTGTCTCCCAGTTGGGATGTTATTACGTGGTTTGATCGGGAGGGACCTAAGCCTGCCAGTTGTTCTTTTCCTCCACACTCAATACATCACAACACACAACTCTCTACGCGAGGAACAAAATAACACACGAGGGAATTGTGAGTTTTAGTTTAACCCTACAATTGTCATTAACGTAAGTATCGACTGGACGTGCTAGCGAAGTTTGTGTGCTGACAAGAGTGAAAAAGTGAAAATTAAAACAAGAAAATGGTCAAGCTGAAAGAAGTCCCTAGGGCGGCTTCATTCGCCTGGTCTCCAAGTGTTGATGACCCATTACTTGCCACTGGTACTGTCTCAGGTGCCATTGATGCCGATTTCTCGTCAAAGGCTCAACTGGAGCTTTGGAATTTATCTTTAGACGATTCCACCGGGTCTGCACAACAACTGCAACCTGCCAAATCTATTGATACTGATGCCAAGTTTTACGACATTGCTTGGGGCGGTGTCTCCTCCAGTAGACCACAAGGCATAATAGCCGGTGCCTTGGAATCAGGTATCTTAAATCTTTGGGACCCTAAGAAAATCATGTCTGGAGAAACTAGGTAAGTTGGCACAAATCCCCGCTTGAGCATATCTTCATGGAGAGACTAACATTTTATTTTACAACAGTGAACCATCCGAATCTACTGATCGACACCGAGGTCCAGTTAAGAGTTTGGATTTCAACAGCGTCGAAAACCATCTGTTGGCCTCGGCTGGCGCATCTAGCGAAATCTTCGTTTGGGATGTCAACAGATTCGATCAACCATACGAACCTGCCAACGCCCAGAGTCAAGCTTTGAATGAAAACTCAATTGAAGCTGTTGCTTGGAATAATAAGGTGGCTAATATTTTGGCTGCCGCTAGCAGCAATGGTGCCACTGCCATCTGGGATACCAAGAAATGGACTCAACAAGGACGTCCAGTTTTGTCTTTGCAATACGCTAAATCCCCTGTCAGCTCGGTTGTTTGGCATCCTACTAATTCGACAACATTGATGACTGCATCTATCGACGACTCTGCCCCTGTCATCTGTTTGTGGGATTTGAGAAACGCTAACGCTCCTGCTAAGGTCCTCCAGGGACACGAGCGTGGCATTCTTTCTCTCGATTGGTGTAAGCAAGATAGTGGATTCCTCTTGTCTTCTGGAAAGGATAACCGTACCTTACTTTGGAACCCAGAATCTGGAGAAAAGCTCGGAGAATATCCAATGGCTACCAATTGGAGCTTTGCAACCAAATTCAACCCTACCTGTCCTAATATCTTTGCTTCCGCTACTTTTGATGGCACAATTGACATTCAGACTTTACAAGACACTGGTGCAGACGTTTCCCAATCTCAACCAAAACCTGAAGGTGATGATTTCTGGAATTCAAATATTGTTGACAACCAAAAGCCATCGTTCACACTCAATCAGGCTCCAAGTTGGCTCAAGCGTCCAGTTTCAGTTAATTTTGGCTTTGGCGGAAAGATTGTGTCTGTCAACACTCAAAATGGTGCTTCTTCAGTTAATATTAGCTCCTTTGTCGGTGACCAGTCTATTAATGACGAAACTACTAAATTTGCTGATGCGCTACAATCTAATGATCTGAGCTCGGTAGCTAAGGAGAAGTTAGAATCCTCAGAACGACCAAATGACAAATATGACTGGGAAGTGATCTCAGCTCTCTTGTCTGAAGGCGCTAAGAAGGAAAAATTAGCTAAGTTTATTGGAGGTGCCGAGAAGAAGGAAGGCGAGGACGAAAAAGACGACTCCAAGGCTGAGGACAAACAGGAAGGTGATTTTTTCAATGAACTCTCATCTACTCCGGAAACATTTGTTCCAAAGGGAGAATTTGATTTATTCTCCGGTTCCCAAAGTGAAGCTGATAAGGCTCTTATTAGAGCTGTCCTCCAAGGTAAAGTCGAAGAGGCTGTTAACATCTGTATCAACGAAGACCGACTTTCTGACGCCTTTATGCTTGCACTAAATGCTAATGATAGAATTAAGACAAAGGTCCAAGAAGCATATGTATCTAAGAACGCTGAGACCAAGCCGTTCGTGAGACTTTTGGCTGCGGTTTCTTCCGAGAAGCTTGACGATGTTGTTGACAACGCCAACGTTTCAGAATGGAAGGAAATCATCACAGGACTCTTCACCTATTGCAAGGATGAAGAAACCTTTGCTACTTTGTGTGGCAAGCTTGGTGATAGACTCTTGGAGGCTTCCTCCTCTGCAAAGGGGAAGAAGAAGAAGTCAAACAACGCAGACCAAAGAAACAGCGCTGTATTCTGTTATCTTGCCGGTTCAAACCTTGAAAAGATCTCTAATATTTGGCTGAGAGAAGTTACCGACGCCGAATCTGAAAACAGAAAGAATCCTAAGGGTGATAAGGCTGCAACTCCTTATGTCGCACACGTTAAAGCTCTTCATGCTTTTATTGAAAAGGTCACAGTTTTCCAAAAGGCCGTTGGTGCCGCCCAACATAAATCTGGAGATGAAACTAATTTGGCTCATTTGTATGATGCTTATAGGGACTATGCCAATATTGTCGCATCTCAAGGACACCTCGACTTGGCTGAAAAGTATCTCAACTTACTTCCACCTCAGTATCCTGGAGTTTCCATTGAAAAGGATAGAGTTCAAAAAGCCGCAAAGAAGGAGCCAGTTAAGCAACAGCCATCAGCTACTAGCAGTAAGCGACCAGCTGCTGTTGCTCCAATGATTCCAAAGGCCCCAGCCCCAGTTCCTTCTGGTAGAGCCTATAGCCCAAGCAGCTCTATCTATGCACCAGTCTCCGGCACTGGAAATACTACTGTTCCACCTGCCCCAGCACCATATGGTGGGGTCTCTCCACAACCACCTTCTCCTTATGCGCCAGTTGCAAACCCATATCAACCAGCTGCCCCAGTTCCAACTCAGCAACCAGCTGCACCAGCACCACCTGGACCACCTCCAATGGCTGGCGGGGCTACTGGAGCTCCACCACCACCACCAACCCAGAAAGCTAAAAAGGATGTTGGTGGATGGAATGATTTACCAAGCTCTGCTGTGAGTGCAGCCAATGCTAGAAGAAGTGCAGGTAGCGCGCAGACAATTTCTTCTCCATTCCCTAATCAGCAACCTAGCGCCCCTCCCGTAGCTAGCCCACCAATGGGTTCTAGACAAGGAAGCAGTGGTTCCATTTACCCTCCACCACCTCCAAAGGGTGCTACACCACCAACTGCCTCACCTAGAGCTGCCTCGCCACAAGTTGCCCCATCACCACCAACTAACAAATATGCTCCAATTCCAGCTCCTTCTCAACCATCAGTTTCTAATGGATATGCCCCACCTCAACAACCCGCACCTGTTGTGCCACCACAAAACCCTTATGCCCAACCTAATCCACACCCAACGGTAGCAAACCCATATGCCAATCAACCACCTGCTGCAGCCAATCCTCCTCCAGTGAACCCATATGCACCAACTGCGGCTGGTAATAGAGCTGCTACTCCTTCCAGCAACCCTTATGCCCCTGAAAACAGAATAGGTGGACCACCACCACCTCCTCCTATGGGTCACCAACAGCCTCCACCTCCTCAAGGAGGAATGGCACCACCACCTCCTCCAGCAGGAGGAGCAGCACCTGTACCACCACCTCCGGCTGCTGCGCAGCAACAACAAACCCAACCGCCACCACCACCTCCAGCTTCTGAACCAGAAGTTCCAAAGAAGCCAAGACATCCTCCAGGTGATAGAAGCCATATTACCCCTGCGGCAAAGCCAATATTCGAGATTCTTGACGCTGAACTTCAACGAGTGAAGCCAAACATTCCACAGAACTTTAGCAAGAAGATCATCGATACTGAAAGGAGATTGAATATTTTATTTGATCACTTGAACAACGAAGACCTTCAAGAAGATACTGTTGGCTCTATGGTCACACTTGCCAATTCACTTGCATCAAAGGACTTTGATGGAGCCCAACAGCTTCATTTGGAATTACTGACTGCTAAGCCAGAAGAATGTGGCCAATGGATGGTCGGTGTCAAAAGATTGATCGAAATCGCTCGAGTTGTGTAGAGCGACATATTACGTATATATATATAAGGATATATTATTTTCTAAAAGACGGAAGACATAAGCTTTTTAAATACTCCTCTAATATTATCAGTTGATCCACTTTTTGCTCCAGCAACCAATGTTGCAAAGCTTAGGGCAAAGATCAACGTTTCGAATTTGAAAGCTGAAGGACTGTCTTTGTATTCATCATGTGGAGGAACCTTCGTTGAAATTGCCTTTGGGGCAACAAACAGTGCCAACTCACCTCTTCTCTTAGGGAATTCTATTAATGCGCTCAGTCCACAAGTGAGCGCACCCAAGCCTGGACCATAGGTGTCGTCCAACTGCTGAGGGGTCCAATGGGGCAAAAAGTTAGGGCCCAAACGAGATCTCATCAGGCAGACAGAGTACCAATTGAGAGTGATGAAAGCACCAAGGAAGGCCGAAGACCTAGCCGAGCCGAGGACAATTTTTTTCCAAGCATTTGTCCAATTTCTTGAGATCACGGCCACAAAGACATTCAATGGCAAGTATATAGACATTGCAGTGCAAAATCCTCTATAGAATCTCCATAAGGCATGAATTTCACAATTATCTGAAACATTGCAATGCAAGACTTTGCATGGCAAAGGAGACTTTGAAAATTTGGCTGTTTCGGGGTCAAGATTGTACTTAAGACACATATCATGGAGATGATCATCAAATTTACCCTTCTTGCCATAGACAATATCACCGCGTTTGATTGCTCGGAGCACATCGACGATTTCATCGTCCATATTTGCTGCCATTGTGATCCATTTTCGATACGCTGATGGCAACAAATTTGGGTAGTAGAACCATGAGAACATGATTGGGAAACACGACCCAACGAATAGGGCAAGATCGTAGAGTTCAGTAGTGGTTTGGGACACTTGTAGATGATTGAATCCTCCCTTAACAAGCATGTCTAATGCCCTGACGAGCAGAAATAGCGTTAGGTCCGTTGTATCTGATCCCTTTGGATGCCCTTTAAGGGAAGACTTGTAGTGCGAAAAAGTATAAGCTCCTGAGATTATAGAGGACAGGAAAAAAGATATAGTTCTATTCTTAATCTTGTTGCGAGACAGAGCATGGAAGAAATACACTCCGAAGGTGAGTTTGAAAATAAAAGCAGGAAATTTACTGGGTAAAAACCCTCGTTTCAGAGTCTTTTTCAGTTTGCAATAAGCATCATAAACGCTCTGCTTCCCTCTAGCCAATTGTGATAATATGGTGATGACCCGAGGCAATTGGACATACAAATATGCCAGACAGAATCCCTTCACTGGGCGTCCAATTACTGGATTCTTGAGTAGCTGTCTGACGAGTATCTTGGTTGACACCTGGTTCATTGGCGTGGGAAAATTCAATTGACTGGCAAATTAAAGGGAAACTTCTGGATCAGGCAACAATTTGACCAAAACGGTTTTTGACGATCGTCATCTTGGAAAGTGAACGTGAAATTGTTTGGTGCGGCTTTTTTTTTGAACCCTTCTACAGATTTGACAAAATTTTCGGTAGATTTAACCTTCATTTTTGTTAAGCTTTTGAATGGAGTATGAAATTCGACCTGCATGGGGAAGATCATAATATAGAATATGTATATGAGTCAGAGATATTAGAATGGAACCGAGCGGGAATGAAATTGAATCGTTTTCAAATGAGTATCCAATAATCAATGAGCCAAGACTGCTGTCGGAAATGTGGATCTGCCGCGGACTGTCTCGATTGAGTAGATTTTTTGTATTTGCTTTTGCACGCAAGCCGGAAGAATGGGATAAAACCAACAGATATACTGCTGGTAATTGACACACAGTGTTCGCACTGTTTTTCATTCCAGGAAACTATCGAGCGGCCATGATGTAGGACCAAGACAATTGCAATAGCAAGATCACCAAGAGTCTGTTTTGATAAAATGCCCTGGTTTAGGGTCTAGGAGAACAAAACTTGGGCGCTGTGTCTGGGTGGAAAATTTGACCCAGTGATCCGGTGCCGCAAAGAGGATAACATGGACTTTTCACTCACAGAACGAGTTTATTTAAAGAAGATATATGCAGATAAACACAATGTGGAGGCAGTCAGTGCCATATATATTGTCTATCCTGAAATTTGTTGGATTTTTGAGATCATTTTGTTGAGTTTCCCTAGAAGGAACTGCCGAGGTAATCGGTTCTATCGGGCCCCGATAGACATCTCTCCGCACTTCTTGTGTCAGCATATCCGATTATTCCCCCACACAACCTGTGCAATATATAAAAACGCATAGATCAGACAAAATTGAAGAGATCAAATTTGCAATCAAATAAGACACACAATGGCAGTAGAAAGAACTCTGAAGACCCCGGTGACCGAGATGTTCGGTATCAAATACCCTGTGATCCTAGCGGGGATGCACATTGCTGCCGGACCTAGATTAGCAGCTGCTGTGACCAATGCTGGAGGATTAGGTGTTCTTGGAGCCATTCGAGCCAAGACACCAGAAAACCTCAAATCTATGATCGAAGAACTCAAGGAAAACTTGGATGATAAGAATGCTCCATTCGGGGTGGACATGGCACTTCCAAAGATTGGCGGGGGTGCCAGAAAGACTAATCACGCATATCATCAGGGAGACTTTGACGATTTTGTTCAAGTGATGATTGATTCTGGCGTCAAGTTGTTTGTGTGTGCAATTGGTATCCCACCGAAGGAAGCTATTGAAAAGTTCCACAAACACGGAATTGCAGTCATGAACATGGTTGGCGCAACCAAGCATGTTGCCAAAGCGCTTGAAAATGGAGCGGACTTGGTTTGTGCCCAAGGCTCTGAAGGTGGTGGTCACACTGGATCCACTCCTACAAGCTTGCTTGTTCCAACTGCAGTGGAGATTGCAAAGAAGTTCACAAGTCCGCTCACGGGGAAACCAGTCAATGTCATTGCTGCCGGCGGGATGTATTCTGGGAAATCGCTTGCTGGTGCCTTGGCTTGGGGCGCTGGCGCCGTGTGGGTTGGCACTAGATTTGTTTGTTCTGAAGAATCTGGCGCACCTCTAGAACACAAAAAGTACGTTCTCAAGTGTCAATTCGATGGCACAATCCGAACGCTCATCTACAGTGGCAGACCTATGCGAGTGTTCAAGACAGATTATGTTTTGGACTGGGAGAACAACCGTCAACAGGAAATTAAGGACCTGTGTGCCAAGGGCATCGTTCCAAACGACCATGAATTGGACAATGCCCCAGATGACAGGGACACAGATGAAATGGAGCGATGGCTAATGGGTGAGACAGCTGCAACTATCAATGACATTCTCCCAGCTAAGCAAATCGTTGAAAACATAATAACTGAGGCATGCGATCAGATTGCAAGAGTCTCCAAGTTCCAAACTAAGCTTTAAAACTGTAGTGCATTTTTTGAGCATCTAACATATATTACATATATCTTTATTACAATTCTTCGTCCATAAAAGAAGCAAGGGATCCAGCGCAATTCTCTACGAAGTGGAGGCCTGATATTTTTTTGGCTGCTGTTCGGAGAAAGAAGAGGCGGCCTGCATGGCAACTATATATATATCAATTTGGACCCAATCACGTGAGCACGGCAAAACACATGCACACACACAACAAAAAAAAAAAAGAAAGAAAAACCCTTTGAAGTAATTTGATCTCTTGTTTTTAGTGTTACATCTGACATATATAGAACCAAATTGAAAGGGGAAAACCCATTTTTTTAGGTACATCTCGTGAACGCATTGGCATGGAGCAAGCATTTTTGCACGGAATTAATCAATGCAACAAGAGAGTGCTCGAGAAGACAATCCTCACAAGACAACAGGAAGGCGAGCGAGTTCTGCCAGCGGATCTGACAGTTCGGCGCCTACAGATGCAGAATCGTCTGAAGCTGAAACCGTTATTTTGAACGAAGATGAGGCTGGGGAACAGCGGATAAGAGGCAGAACCAAGGAAAACAAGAAACATCGGAGAAGGATTCAATCTTCCTCAGAGGACGATTCGGACGAAGGTACTTCTCGTCGCGACAAGATAGTGGTTCACAAATCCAGGGCACCAGCGAATAAGAATCGTGATTCGTCTTCTTCGTCCAGTGCAAACAAGCGGCGTTATTCGAAATTAACCGATGATTCACGATCGGTCTCTCCGAGCAGTAACAATCACAACAATCACCCAGTGGTACAAGCAGTCAGAAAGGATGGGCGCCCTATAAGAGATGCTAGCGGACGGCTGTTGTTACAGAAACTGTGCGACCGTGGCGACTATGACAAGGCAAAGGAGCTGTTGGAAATGAAGGTCGACATCAACGACAGAGATTATGCAGGCAACACAGCCATTCACGATGCAGCTTTAAAAGGGCACGCAAGAATTGTAGAATTACTACTTGACCACAATGCAATCATCGACATCAGGTCTGGGGTTGGAGATTTAGACACTCCGTTGATCGACGCAGCTTCCCGCGGTCGATTGGATGTTGTGAAACTGCTGCTGGACCGAGGAGCAGATCCACGAGTTTACAATGCTCAGGGAAAGACGGCGCTAGATTCATTACCATCAGATTCCGAACATTTTGATGAAATCGAAAAGTTATTAAAAGAAGCTGCCTACAACTTCCGGATGAAAGCGAAGCAAAAAAATGAAAGCGGTGATTTGGACCATGCGCAGAACTTTGATCCGTCAAAATCCATTCCAGGAACATTCCCACCAGAAAAAACTTCAAAGAGTGATGGCAGGACGTCCAAATCTGAAGATGGTGATGGTGGTGCAAACGATAAGGATTCCAATGGCGGCGGAAGCGGTTTGGGAGCGTACAATAGGCGGCGTGGTGTAAGGTCACAATCTATTAGGAACGACTTGTTATGGATGGATTTGACCACGCGTTCGGGTAGAGAACAGGTGTATCGAAAAGCTGCTGATGGTGATATCCAGTATGTTGGAAGATCCTTGGAAGAGGGCTGGCAACCAGACGGTGAAAGTATGGTTTTGGCCGCTAAACATGGACATACTGACTTGGTTGGATTGCTGTTAGCATTTGGAGCCAAAAGTGACGCACTTAATGAAGATGGTGAAACTGCTTTAGAGCAGACTATTGGCAGAGGCCATTTGGACACTGTGAAACTGTTACTAGACTCGGGGGCAAACCCATTACGTCGTGATAAGCATGGAAGATCGTATTTGGAAATCGCGAAGGAGGCTCTGGGTACTGAGGATGATGAGGAAATTGTAATATTAAGAAAGGCCATGGATACGGCTAGGGAAAATAGAAAGAAGAAAAAGGAGCAGCTACAAGCCTCAGCGTCATCATCAACATCTCAACCACAGCCCTCAATCAAGAGTGAACATAACAGCGATAGTGATCGAAATGAGAAGAAGCTGAAGAAGCGAAAACTTGTCAAAATGAAGGATGACAGCGAAAAACGGCTACGTGTGGACGAGGACGATGAAAGACGAAGAAAGGAAAAGGAACGACGGAAAGCTGAAAAACGACGTCAACTGGAGGAAGAAGAAGAAGAGCGCAAGAAACGACAAGAACAAGAACTTCGGAAACAAGAAGAACGCAAGAAACAACAACAGGAGCAAGAGCTTCGGAAACAAGAAGAAGAGGCGCTTCGTAAACGGAAACAAGAAGAAGAAGAAGCGCTTCGTAAACGGAAACGAGAAGAAGAGGAAGCGCTCCGTAAACGGAAACGAGAAGAAGAAGAACGTAAGAAGCGGGAAGAGGAACAGAGACGAGCAGCAGAGCTAGAGCGAGAGCGGCAACTCAAGGAAGAAGAGCGTCGCAAGAAGCAAGCACGTAGAGAAGCCCTTGAAGCCGAAAAAGAAAAGCAGCGAAAAGAACGAGAGAAGCAAATGCTCAAGAATATTGAAGAGGAGGAGAGAAAAAGACAAGAAAAGAGGCTCAAAGCAGAGCAGCAGCAGCAAGAACGTTTGAAACAAGAAGAAGAGGAGCGAGATCGTAAGAAACAAGCGGAACATGAATTGGAAATAGAAAAACAAAAAGCGCTCCAACAGAAGCGTCAAGCTGAAATCCGCAAAAACTTCCCTTACGGTATTCGACATGCTCACTTTGGCGGTACTAGCCCCGAACAGATGACTAAAGTTTTGCCGCTACTTATTCGAGAAACTCTTTCTATGAAATTCTTTATAGACGTTCAAATTTCTCTCTTTCTAGGGATTTCGAACCTTTATCAATCCTACCCAGAACTAACAAAAAAGCTTGTCACTGACGAAGAAAAGACCCGCCTTTGGTCGTTATTAACTCCAGTTTTATGTCGTCCTATCCCGCCATTTTCATCTGGTCCGTCTATAGACTATGATCGTTTAATTGAAGAACGCAATGAGGATAAAAAGAGGTTTATGTCAATGACCTTTTTTTGGCTAAAGGTGAGTTCAAAACAAGTTTGTTGTTTATTACATTTTCACTAACATCACTTTTTATAGATTGAGGAAGTTTCTGAAATTTTGAAAAAGGATTTCCCACACGCTTACGAATTGTACAAGACTAATAACGTTATGATCGATATTGATTATGAAATGAGAACGCCAGTTAACGAGGAAATTGGAAGGAAAATAAATTTATCGCCCGCTCAGAAAATGCTAGAGTCACATCCTAACCTTCCTTTGAAGGTCCGGATCAAATTAATGGCACAGGCGGCACAAACCAAATGGCAGTAATGATGAATGATGTTTATGATGACATGGATAAAATTTGAAACCTTCCAAAATGTATATTTATTATGATATCAATACACTATGTGTAATTTTAATGAACGCATGAGGGTTCTATTATCTTTTTCTTTGCTTAATATCAAATTGTAAATTGGATTACATATATACAAAAATTTATACATAGCTTACTTTGGTGCCCATTTGAATGGTTTGTGTCAGCTTTTGCCAAAGGAAGCTCAGGGCCCGTCTCAAACGTGAACGAGCTACAGGATTAGTAACTGAAAGAATAATGACTAGGAGAAACAGAATCGTCTTGATCATCGAGCCGTTTCTCAACATTTCAGCAAAATAGTTCCTCCAATACTTCACCAATGAGGAGAAATCTCTTGGAGTAACCTTTTCACTGGATTCGCTTTTGGATGGCTGTTGATAGGAAGTAGGGACTGATGAGACAGGTGTTGGCGAAACAGATTTCAATTCAGTTGCATCTTCATCTTCCGAAGATGATGCTTCCTGCTGCTGTTGTTGTTGTTGTTGTTGTTGCTGCTGCTGCTGCTGCTGCTTTTCAGCCTCTTGCACTCTCTTTCGTTCTAGCTCCTCAATTCGTTTTTGTTCTTTTTCTCTTTCTACAGACAGCCTCTTTTCTTCCTCTTCCAAATCTTTCAATTTCTTCAATGCTTCTGACTCATTCTTAAACACTGTTGGATTGCAACCAATTACCTCCCGTGCATATTCAAATTCACCTCGTTTGGTTAGAATTCTCATGACATACATGTCAATGACCTTATCAGTCCCACAACCAGAGCTGAGATAATTCTCTATCTTGTCAGAACAGTGGCCCAATCGAGAGCAATGCTTGTGTGAAATCAAAATTAAGGAAATCATCACATCTTCTGGTATCTTGTCTACCCCACTAAATGCATTTTCAACGTCATCCCAGATCGTTCCTTCACTCACTTTCTTAGACAATTCCTTCTGTTCTGACTTTGCCCAACTGCTATTTTGCGCCATTGCATTGTTCAGCAAAGCGATATATAAATTCCAGATTTTGGTCCACACTCGGTCTTCTCCATTGGCAGGATTATCAAGAACTGGACGCAGGCAATTCAAACTGACTTGAAACTGCTTATTTAAAAAGAGCTTGGCTGCCCTGTGATAAGTCTCACTGACATTATCTCTTGGATCTAGTGATGACAGGCTTAAGCTTGGATCTTCCATGACGGTCGAAGAAATTGATTGTGTATCGGAGTGTGTAATGGTGTCTGATGATTCCCAAAGCCTGACTCCTCCCTTGTATTTATTATTTCAAAAGATGTGGGGTCGGCACCGAGGCCCGACGAAGGTGAATTCTGATGAGAGATGGACCTTCTGACGATCTAGTAAGTTAATATTCTTCGTTAGATTCATTACTTCGTATGTATTTTCTAGTTAAACCATTTATGGTCTTGGATATCTTGGATGGTAGGCCTTTTTCCCACATCTCTGCAGAGAATGGACTTGACCAATTCCAGAAACAGTTCTGATGGGACAAAAGGAATACGCAATTCTCCATCCATAATTTCATCCACGTTATAGAAGGGGTTCTCCTTATACATGATTGTATATAGCAGTATCCCTAGGGCCCAGATGTCTTGTGGTTTACCCGAATATGGGTTACCGCCTAAAACTTCTGGAGCCGCATAATCTATAGTTCCAACGAAAACATCAAACGGGCCCTGACTAAGGAATGCGGAGCTTCCAAAATCAATTAGTTTGGCGATGCCTGTCTGCTCATCAATCACAATGTTTTCATCTTTAATATCCCGATGAACTATTCCATGTTTGTGCAGATGGGCGACAGCGTCGACAATTTGACGGAAGATTTGCCGACATTCATTCTCGTCCAAATTTGGTCTTAGTTCAATCAGATCGAAAAGGTCCGTTCCTGGATTTCCGTGTCGTTCCATTTCTATGTGGTAAAAGTCATCGTCTTCAAAGAAATCTAATAACTTGATAATGTTCTGGTGGGGACGGATAGTTTCTGAATTGAGTGTTGCCATAATCTTGATTTCATTCGGAATAGTTCCTAACTTTCGGTCTCTTGTCCAGCAGTCCACCAGAATACGTTCTTTGATCACGCTCTTTACCACGTCTGTATAGTAAGGCTCCTTTTTGTATTTTGCAAGCAAAACTTTACCGTAGGCACCTTCACCCATCTTTTGGAGCACTTCAAAGTCAGTAAGCTTTTTGGTCCTTCGTTGGGCGCCAATTTCAATGGTAAAGCTAGTCTCATCAGTAGCCGAAGATGCAATAGTGTCACTACTGTTGTTAGTGTCGGTGGTTCTACCATCGTCGCTGGAGGAGACTGTGCTGCCACGACTTGTGATCTTCGTGGATGACGAAGACGACGCAGTTCTTGTTCTTAAGGAATGGAACAGCTTCAATTGCGATGGGACCTGTGCTTGGGCCCTCTTTTCTTGAGATTCACCGGAAATCTCTGGTCGAGAATAACTTATCCACAATGCCACGTACTTTGGTGAGACTACACGAAGTTGGACGTCAACTGTAAGGGGCTTTCCCTCAACATTGATTCCAGTGATTCCTGTAGATTGGAGAAATCTTGAATAGTTCTCAATTGTTTCTGGGGTTGAACTTTCGGATGGCGTAGTGTACTTCACATTAGCCTTATCCTGGCTCGCGGTACTCATGGCGGCCGCTTTTCTGAACATGTGTTCAGGGATGACCAGACCGGTGTTTGAAAGTGTTTGAGGGTCCGAATGGAAAACGTTAGCCTTGATTGACGCAATGTAATCAGTGAAATGGGGGATAATACGGTTGATGGATTGATGTTTCAATTCCATTCCATATCCGAACAATGCATGCATGAAACAAATGTTGAATGAGGAGATTGAGAAATCGCAATTGTCCAGAATGACGACACCTGCGATATTGAGTAATGAGGAGATTTGTAGTGATGTAGAGTTTAGGGTTCGTGTATAACATGGGCTGAAAGTGTTGTCTACTGATTTGAGGGTGTGATACTGGTATTTGTCAGTTGAATGTTCAATGTTCTTCTTCTTGCCATCCTCCAGATTCTCGTTGTTTCCACACATACCTGGGAACAATTCGGATAGATGACATGGGGCAGATGGATCAAAGTTGGGGAAAATTTCATCTGCATCTGGACCGGAAAGTTTTGTGACCGTGTCGTCATCGCTTGAGAAAGTCAATACGGCACTGTCGTTCAAGATTTCCTCGATGACCCAGACCAACAATCCCTTTGTTGTATTGTTTTTGACCCAGAAACTGGCCAGTCCATGATTATTATTTGATTTGGAGATTGGGTAAAGAGCACCACACATGACTACTGAACAGTCGTCGCGTTTGGCGGATTTGGCATCATTGAAGCTGCTGATAAGGCGGTCATGAACGTGCGTTGGTAACATGTCCAACATGCATCTTGATTTCATTTCACCTTGGGATAAGCCGAACACCAAACAGGCAATATCATTTGACGATAAGATTTTAAACGGCTGTGAAATGCTTGTTGTGAAGACCGCATGCTTGGCCATAAACTTTGAAGCGATTGAGCTCAGCGTGGTAATCTGATTTGCGTTTGTATTTCCAATTGTCGGGGTGTGTTCAGTCAGAGGAGACGGAGGGATCTGGGCGAGATTCAATGACGACATAGAATGGATCATTGCCGATAACGCTCCTACTGAACCGGTTCTTTGCATGATTGACGTCCACGCCACATCGACAAATGGTGTTGCTAAGGCTTCTAAGACCTGCGTTTCCGCGCCCACGGCATTGACATTTGTTCTAGTTCGTTTTTTTCTAGGGGAGCTTGGGGTTGAAGTAGACGGAGAGTCATCTGCTGTATCGTGATTAGTACTGAAATCGTTAGTAGAGGCACGTTGGCCTGTCAGATATAGAGACGTTGTGGCGTTATCGGACGACATGTTATAACCTCTAGAACCGACGGAGGAATCTGCATTTTCCAGGATGTTCAACACAGCTGATAAGTTGTCAAGTGAGTTGTTGTCGGATCTCTGATTGACGGTCAGACTGTTCAGCATGGACAGAGTTGCCGACGACGTGTTGGATTTCAAACTTGCTGACGGGGACGACACTAACGAGAGCGATAATCGAAGTTCCCGGAGTTTGAGCGGGTTGTCGCGGAAATACTCCAACGACCGTTTTAATACTGCTATCCGAGTCGAGATGGAGTTTTGGCTGACGATAGCATACGAGAAGGAATGGATTGATTCGGAAGGAAATCGCAGGATCGTTTCATCCATTGAAATCAATGGGGTGTTTAGTTGGGAATTGCTTCAAACAGATCAATCATTAGTACTCTGGTCATAAAGCCCAAATTTTTTCTGTTAAAATCTCGCACTTACCTTGCCGAGCTCTTTCGCCGGCTAGAGTCTTCTTCGTCGGACGAATCGACATCCAAGTGAAACGACGGCCGTTTCTTTAGTCTGGCGGAGGGCTCCTGTCCATTTTGATGGCCATTATCTGTCATGATTCTTTATATATATATTGGATCGAAAATTCTGCTGGCACACTCTCACACCGAAAATAAACTTACCACGCTCAACCGTGGCTTGTGTCACACACTCAACAATGGTATCTCTGTACAAGAAGAGATCAAGGGAATATATATCAGAGAGAGAGAAGACACTCCTTAAGAAACAAAAACAACAAAAAAAAAAAAAAGGAAAGAAAAAAAAAAAAGAAACGGTTGGCGATCTTACACTTTATATAAAATATACTTGTATAAACTCTAATGGATTTTTTTTTTTTTGTTCTTTCGTGGAAAAAAGATTCATTATCACCGCCGCCGCGTCTTAATCGTTGTCCCGACAACCACTCATTTTATTTTCAAATTTCTGTATCGTGACTTATGCGGCTGATCGGCCGACGCGGACAACAGCAGGGCGACGTGCATACATAATGGGTCTATGAGCAGCAAACGCCCACGCAAGTACAAAGTGAAGGAATGAGCGGAACTGTGTTATTAGACTTGAATTAGATAAGAGTGGCGTTTTTTTAGGAAGATGAAAAATGATAATAACAAAAAATAATGAAATAAATAGCATAAATTTTTATAATGAAGCAATTTTTATTGTTTTTGCATATTTTGCATATTTAATGATGACTCAATGGTATTTCTGTGAGAGACATTCTGAGAGAGTCTAGATAACACGTATCAACCAGCTGACAATTATATAACGCTAGTAAGTAGTTATGTGTGGGTCTTGGATTCCCTAGTTCCAGAACCAGAGCGGGAGGCTTTGTTTTCTAGAGTATTGAGAGCCAATAATAATATCATATAATTCTTGATTGCCATGGGGTCGGTAATATATCACATTTTGTTATCTCCCCATGGAATGGAGCTACGTATATTTTTCGTTGCGTTTGGTAGTGGAAGGCCCTTATTTTCTAGGAATATTTATATTTAGAGGAATATACCCAAAAGGACAAACCTGGTCGTGTCATTACCGGACCAAACTCCCTGACCGGCACGAATATTACCCTCCCTGACTCGGGCCGACAGAGTTGCGTCTGTTGCGAGTTGGGAGGAAAAATAATTGGACGATGTGATTGGATGAAATCGGGGGACAGTCGGGAGAAAAGCTTTTTGTTTGCAAACACCACTCATTTTTTCATTACACCAAGTTACGTTTGTTTTAGTATACAGATTTAACCCACACAACTCTCAAGGTAAGTCTTGCAATTGATATAAGGAGCCGTATTCCTCGGGGAAAGGGATCAAACGAGACGTCTGGATGGAACTAGAAATGACGGGGATATGTATGACGGGGACGCACACATATAATAATGACCAGAGCGATCAAATCTGGAGAAATTTTCATTCACACACACACACACAAGCTCGCCCTATTAGAAGTGGTCCATTACATGCTATATATAATCTTTGGATGCAGACCAGACAGAGTTGCACGATTATTGTTGAGTTCTCTCGAGATGGAGCGACCAAAAATGTCTTGTTGTTGATTGGTTGGTTGGAAAAAAAAAAATCAGCCCACTATGAAAACAAATTCGAATCGAGTGTACACACATCGGACGGACGTCTCGTTTTTTTCTTTCTTCTTTTAGGACCCCTCCCAATCACATTTCTCCATTAATTTTACTAACATTGAATCTAGATGCTAAGGACGGTTACTTCTGCTGCTCGACCAGCCAATCTTACTAGAGTCGCTGCCATGCGATACTCCTCTAAGGCCATCTCCACCCCAACCTTGATGAACCTCGAGGAACGTTGGGAAACCATGTCTGAAGAAGAACGTGGTGACATCATCTCCCAACTCGCCGAAAGACAAAAGGGTCCATGGAAGGAATTGACCGCACAAGAAAAGAAGGCCGCTTGGTACATCTCCTACGGCGCCTGGGGCCCAAGAAAGCCAATTCACCCACCAGGATCTACCAAGAAGATCTTGGGCGGCATTGGTCTCGTTCTCGGTGCTGCTGGTGCCCTCTTCGGCCTCTACAAGACTGTCTCCGGTCCTCAACCAGTCACCATGTCCAAGGAATGGCAAGAAAAGACCAACGAGCAATTGAAGGACAACAAGGCTAACCCATTCTCTGGCTACGACCAAGTTCAATCCCCATCTAGAGGTTTGCCAGAAGAAGAGGACGACGACGAGTAATCGTGTCGCAAAAGTAGCATATAGTAAATTTATATTATTACTAGGTATTCTCGGCCTTTCAAAAGCTTTCTTTTTGTTATTGTTGTTATTTTCATATTTTCGCTTTTCCCCCCTGAAAAGAACCAAAAACAAAATGGTAGCTCTAGAATAAACACACTAAAGCTTGTAATAATTCGTTTCTAGAAAAGAGAGAGGAATTTTCCAAAGTAAGGCTGAAAAAAAAGCCGCACGTGTTTTAAATTTGTTTCAGGCGGAACAAATTGTGTCACATCAGATCAGATGAATTGGCGGCAAATTCCCTCCGGGGGGATTATAACCAGCTCTCAACTAGTCAATTTCTGCCTGAATGAGCCATTGGCAGAATGAGGAATTAAACTTGAAAAGTCATTGACAGTTGAGCCGCATAATTCAGTGTCAAAAAAAAAATAATCGACCAGATATAAATAACGTCCCGCGGATCACCTGACAGTTTTCCATAGCTATAATCGGGGATGAGCGCATTGCGCGCGCATGAAATTGGAAGAATGATCAACTATACTCCTCATTTCCTTAAGACCCACCCTTGCAGTTCTTAGAGTCGTGACAGGCTAAAGGAAGGAGAAAAAAGTGCACAGGTTACAGGCTTTGAGGAACTCGGCTGTCGATTCGAATTAATTTGTGGATATTGTTTTTTTATCTCTCTTGAACGCGATTTCATTTAACTTTAACTTTTTTATTTTCTTTTTCAAGGAGGAACTGTTTATTCCTTTTTTTTCACGCACTGTGTTATAATAGGAGATTTATATTCGCTTGACAACCACCACTGCAGGGTTTATTTTCTACTCCGTTGGCATATTCACTAGTTGTGATCTATTGTTAATCTCAGTTCACTTATTTGGATAACTGAGTGTATTTTTTTGGGTGTTTCCTGTTATTTTTTTTTTTTTTTGTGTGTTATTTTTGTCCTTTTTTGTCGCCTCTTTTTCTACCCTTGGTAGCTCGTTATAAGAAAGCGTGACGAAGTGTCAAAATGGATTTCCCTCAACAGCCTGGAGGTGGCGGAAATATGCAATTTAATGCGGGCAACCAGCAGCCCTCCCAGGGTGGTTGGAGATCTGAAGTCACGTATGAAGAACGTAAACGGTTGATATTTATTTTGGTTGGAGTGATCAAGAATCTTGGAGGTGCCTATCCTCATGAAAAGATGGTTAGTCTGGCGAAGCAATATGAAAATTTCATTTTCAGTTCGGCTCAATCTAAGGTAAGTGTTTGCACCAAGCGCCGTTATATATATATATATATTTGCGATAAGTATACTAACGTTGGATTCTGTAGGAGGACTATTTGGCGCAATGTCGAAACAAAATGAAGTCAATTCAGGAAACTGTTGGTCAGCAGAGACAGAACCAACAGCAACAACAACAACAGCAGCAGCAGCATCAACAGGCGGGTGGTAGTAATCAGTTTGATTCTAGCCCAATGATGCAAAATGCTTTCAATAATGGTGGGAACAATAATAATACTAATGCAGGTGGTTATGACATGAACAACGCTGCTGCTAGACCTGCAGGGTTCATGTCGGGTCAACCGCAGAATCAGGGTCAGAATCAGAATCAGAACCAGAATCCTCAAGCTGCCATCTTCCAGAATATGACTCGTGAACAGCAGATGCAATATGTGCAGATGCAGAAGGCTGCCATGAATCAGAGAAATCAACAGCAGCAACAAACCCAACAACAACAACAGCAGCAAATGCCTCAGCAACAACAAGGTCCTGCTGCAGGTCAAGTCAGACCAGCTCCACCACCGGCCGCTGCTGCGCCAACTGCTCAAAATGGTGCTGATAAATTCGATATGAAAAATGTGCCAATTCCACCGGCCTTGTTGTCAAGGATCCCAGACTTGCCTCCGGGTGTTCAAACCTGGAGTCAAATCTCCGAACTAATGAGAAACGGTGGTCTGCCGAAAAATAGTATGGGTATTATTAAACAAGTTCATCAAACTCATTCGCAATGGTTGGCTCAATTGAGGCAGCAGCAGCAACAACAGCAACAACAACAGCAGCAGCAGCAGCAGCAGCAGCAGAATGCTACTAATCAACAACAAAAATTCCAACAACCACCTCAAAATTCTCAAATGAATACCTTCCAAACTCAACCTCAAATGAATAATTATAATGCAACTAATCAACAAGATTTACGAAATCGGTATTTGCAGCAGCAACAACAACAACAACAACAGCAGCAGCAGCAAAATGCCAACAAGGCAGCAAACAACACAAGTAGTAATCCTAATCCTCAATATCCTGGCTATCAGCAGCAACCCCAACAGCAGCAATGGGATGTTAATAGACGTCCTGCTCCTCAGCAGCAACAACAGCAACCTCAACAGCAGCAGCAGATGTACAATCAACAGAATCAATTCCCATCTGCAGGTCAGCCGGCTGCTGCTACGGCTACTACCCAACCACCACAAGCAGCTCCGCAGGCTCAACAAAGACCTGGGCCAAATCCAATGGGGATGGCTCCATTGAATGAGAATGATAAAGAACGTTTGAGACAGATATTTGATGAGGCTGCAAAGGTCCCCATTAGGTTACAAGATTTCACAAATCAATTGACTCCGGAGGATAAGCGTTACGTTGAAGAACAAATCGAGTCGATGAAATTGATGTATCAAAGAATTGATCAGTTGGTTCCAATGTTTTATCTCATAACAAGAAATCATCAGGCAACTTGTCGTCTGTTACAAATGAAATCAATGTTCAAGCAACAAAAAGAAAATTTGGCAGCTGGAAAGTATCTGACTAACCCTCATATTGTGGATAAAACGAAATATGAAATCAACAGATATTTCATGTTTGTTAAAGAAAACCTTCAAAATCATCAACAGAGAGCTGCTTCCCAGCAACAATCTCAATCCGGGCAAGTTCAACCTCCTCAGCAATCCCCTAACATCCAATTTCAACAAGTTCCCCAGCAACCTCAGTCTTATCCTCAACAACAACAACAACAGCAGCAGCAGCAGCAGCAACCTCCATCTCAATCCCAAATGCCTCAGTCTTATCCTTATCAGCAGCCTCAACAACAACAACAACAGCCACAACAACAACAACAACAGTCACAGCAACCACAACAACAATCACAGATGTTCATGGCTCAAGGCTACTCTATGGAACCGCAGAATAATGCGGCTGTCACCGGTGGTATGAATGATCAATATCAACAAGCCCCTATTTATACATCTCAGGGTCAAGCTCAACCACAACCTGCAACAGCTGCGAACGTAGCTACGACAAGACCTCCATCCCAGCAAGGAATGATGCAGCAACAAATGCCGCCTAATTATGTTCAGCAGAGTGCGGCCTATAGGTCACAGCAACAGCAGCAGCAGCTTCCACAACAAACTCCGCAGCCGCAACAAGCCAAAATGGCTCAAAATACTGCTGCCACTGCTGCAGCTGCTAGAGGGAGAAAGAACATGCCAAAGGCCTCTACGCCCGTTGCTCAAAAATCGACAGTGGCTCCATCACCTCAGCAAGCTAATCTTCAGCGGAATCCTGTCCAAGGTAATGCTGCGGGTCCTGGAAATCAACAATTCACTCAAACCCCATCTGTTGTTCCAGCTTATGGATCTCAAGGCATCAGTGCAGATCAATTGAAGTTGCCAAACAAGAAACGAAAGTCTAACACAAATACCCCTAGTGCAACGGCATCTCCTGATGATATCACGGCAGCAGCTAATAAGCAAGGACAACAACCTCCAATTAAGAAGGAGAAATTGGACCAAGCTGAGAAGTTAAAGCAAAAGGCAATGTTAGAAAATATGCAAAAGAAACGAGAATTGGCAAAATCTCAACCACTGGCATATTTTATCACTTGTTTGGGTGAAGCATTGGATATATCTGAAGAAGAGGTTAATAATGGGATCAACAATGGCCAAAAATCTGTTAACTCCACGAGCTCTGGGCCTACTCCTAGCCAATTACTGAACTCTGCTGTCAATCCTAATAAGAATGTCGCAAACATGTCAAGTAACGGAGGTGGTGTTACACCGACTGCATTATTAAGAACTCCTCAGCCATTTGCGGCAAAGACTCCCGGTACTGCCCAAAGCAAATTGGTTTCGGTGCCAGAGGATGAAGTTAACGCAAATGGTAAAACTGCCTTGCCTCCAACTCCTCCATGGTCTGGTAATGTCCAAGCGGTTGCCATTAGAAATGCTTTCCAAGCCATAGATTCGGTTAAAACCGCTGATCTTCAATTCCTAACCCCTCCTGAAGAACATAAGACCTCCCCACAGAAACAGGACAAGAGTAATGAGAAGAAGGGAGATCCAGTGTTACCAGTTAGTAATTGGGAAACAGGTCAGGTCATGGAAATTCAAGGTTTGGAAAGCCGGGATGATGTTAATATATGGGATTATGATGAAGTAATGAACGCAATAGGTAAAGATCCAGGTGAGCTTAAGGAGGAATTCTGGACATTATCATGATTCTATGTCGCTGTATATATACATACGAAATATTTAATAATTTGAAACTGCTAATAATAATAACCCCTTATATTTTATGAATTAGATACATGTTCATCAAGATTATCAACTGCCTCTAGAACTAAGGACCAGAATTTGTCCATATTTATCCCTTCCGCGACTAAAACCCCATCAGCCGCTTGTTTTTCTTGTTTTGTTTCGCCTTCTCTGTCCCCGGATTGGATGACTTCAAGGCAATACTGAGTATATTTCAGCTCCAAATCTGGTATTCCGCTGTTCGGAAGACGTTTTCTATAAAACGGCAACAGACAGGCCACAGCTAACGGATCATGAACAGGTGGGCCATCCGCGAAACCAAAGACATTTTTATAGGTATCAGAAAAAAATGTTAATAACTCGTACAGCATTTCCCGAACAAGTGACCGGTTCTTGTTGTCTGTTTTTGTTCCTTTCTGGATCTTCGAAAGAATCTCTTCAGTAGCAATTGCTTGATGGGTGAGATTGAGTGGCACCAAGATTGTTTTAGGTGCTAACACTGGATTATTCAACACAATCTGCGCTGCTTTAGCGTCACACCAAATATTGAATTCTGCATATTTGGAATAATTTCCAATATCAAACCCTCCACCCATGACAGTTAGGTACGCAATTTTGTCCAATAGTTCCGGGTGCCGTTCCACCAGCAACGCAATATTGGTTAGTGTACCCGTTGCTGCAATGGCAATCTGCCCTGGATGTTCTGAAATCGCCTTGGCAATTGCGTTTACCGCCGAATGATCTGGTTCCGGTGAGAAGCCTGGAGATGGGAGCAGGGCCGTTCCATCTAATCCTGATTTCCCATGTATACTTTCTGCCACATGCAAAGGTCGGATCAATGGCTTCTCCGCCCCAGGGTATACCCGTACATTATATTTATTGAAGGCTGTCAGAACAGAGATAGCGTTGGTAGTAGTATTTTCCAAAGGAGCATTTCCGTGAACAGTTGATACCCCCAAGAGATTGAAGTACGGCAGGAATGCGGATAGCAATAACGCTAAGGCGTCATCATGTCCTGGATCGCAATCTAACCATATTGGAATTTGTTCCATTTTCTGTCTTGAACTTTTAACGGCTTGTTGCAGACCACAACTATGGTATTCTTTTCCCCCTCTGGAGTATGCGCGTCTCCTCGCGCAGTGTAACGTGGGGCGTGTGGGGTAATTAGCTTAGAAATTTCAAATTTCAATTGATAAATGATTATTTATGTTGTCCTACAGAATCAAACGTAATATGAACAATGTGACATGAAGCGTAGAGCTGAAGGCGTCAGAGCTCGCTCCCGAATGTAAAATAGCTGCATATAATAAGCATGGTTCTGAGTATTGTACTGGATGCCTTTACAGATTAGAAGTTTAACCAGAGTTTAGTTTTCGAAACTCTACTGGATTGTGTTTGGTAGGAAAATATATATATGGTTTGGTATACATAATAACCCAATTTGTGCCAATATGGATCCTAGTTCATCATCTGTTTATTCTACAACTCCTGAAGTTTCAGAGGTTGACTCATATGAGAGAAATCGACTAAACGGTTATTTGCCAGTGCCCAGCAGAAACAACTTTATTGGTGGCAGTGAAAACACGACTACTGGGGGCACCGTAACCGCTGGCAATTCCACATTACAAAGGAATTCTGTGATCTCAACCGTTAGTCGTCATAGTGTGAATTCGTTAGCCAGCGATTCAGTCAAGAGGAATAGTGCATCTTCTAGATCTCTTATTAAACAAGAGCGTGCCCGATTTGACCCGTCCCACCCTCAATTTTATTACAATCAGCATACCCTGCAGGAATCAGACCATGTGTTCATTGAACCGTCAAGTACTGGAAATGACCCGTTAATTGGATTTGGTGGTCTTTTCGTTGACCCAAAGGATATTACTTCTCCAAAGGCTTCGTCTACTCAAAATAATAGCCGCTCTTATTTCATGGAAAACTTTAATGGATCTAACAGCAGTAGTTCCGTAATCAAAATTAGCCGGATGGAGGAATCTATTAGTCCAAATCCGAAAACTGCCGCAATTCAAAGCACAAGTGGGACGGTTGCTACTAATTACCAAACCAACTCCCTACCTTCTCCATGGACAATATTCTGTAGGGTAGTTACACTTCCCATCCTACCTTCTTCTTTGAAGTGGATGGGCATTGAGAGTAAAAACCAACAGGAAGCTTGGCGTGAAAAAATCGGATTGAACGTAGTCATTGCATTGATCACTGGTCTGATTGGGTTTTGCACATTTGGACTTAGCAAATTAGTTTGTGGGAGTCCAACCATGAGGATTCATCAATCTGCCGTTCCTGCAGATTCAATTGTAATCCATGGACAGATTTTTAATATCTCTGAATTCCATCACACTTCATTGATTACGCCGACGGAAGGTTTCCATGGACTTGCAGTGTCCCGTTCTCTGGGGGCTACCGATGGTTCACTTTTATTTCAAAATGTCAACAGCCAATGTAAGGGACTTATAATTCCAGATCCGAGATATTCTGATATCATCAAAGACAAGCGTGGTAGAGTTTCACGATACTTCCCTTGTCAGGCCTTGACTCTTGATGGCAGACTTATTGAGCATCCAATTCAGAGATTTAGGACTAGCGACTGGAAAAATGAATCTATAGACTTTTCGATATCAGACCCGAAATATGGCTGTCACCTGACTGAAAAGTCCAGAACCGCTTTTTATACTAAAATGAAGCCCTATGGCGAAGTCTATTTTGGGTGGGAGGATGTTGAAAGATCATCGCAGAATCTAGTTGTATATCATGGAAATGTTATAGATATCGACAGACTGAAATTTCTCAGTTTAATGCATTTGAAATTGGCTCCAGAATTGCGGAAGTTTCTGAGCCCAACGAGCAAATATGCTTCTCGAAGAAAGCAGCTTGATCTCCGACAACGAGATCTCTCGTCACAAATGGTCGCAACCAAAAGAGATCGTAAAGCCGCCCGTTGTTTAGTAGAGATTGCCAAAGTTGGTGCCATTGGTACAGATACTATAGGCTGCATCGCCTCTGGCCTAGTCTTGATCATTTCAGTAACATTTATCGTGGCAATCGTTATAATTAAATTCCTCTTTGCAGTATACTTTGAGTGGTTTTTATCCTGGAGGATGGGGAAAGAATCAGAGCCATGTAGCAAGGCAGATGATATCTTGACTTCCCCTCATATCAACAACACTAGGGATTCCCTCGACAAGAATAAAGAAATAACGAACAGGCCACTGGTACGCTTACCATCCATTTTTAACAGCGGCTTCAGTGGGCTTATTCTTCCACCATCCGTTCATGGAATTCCCCAACGGACAACGGTGGCACTACCACCTACTGACGGCGTAGCTATAACCACGTCTACAACTACGTCGACTGACTCTTCCAGTCCTGAGCCGGACCTCAATGAACTAATGCTTGAGCAGGTTCAGAAGAAATATGTTATCTGTCTGGTAACTTGCTATTCTGAGTCCATTGACAGTCTCAGGAAAACACTTGATGCCTTGGCAATAACTGACTATCCAGACAACCATAAATTAATCTTGGTGGTATGTGATGGCATTGTCACCGGAAGCGGTAATGCCATGACCACTCCTGACATTGTTCTTTCAATGATGGAAGACTTTCTTATCCCCCCAGACCAGGTCTCAGCACGTTCATATGTAGCTGTAGCATCAGGAGAAAAGAGAGTGAACATGGCAAAGGTGCATGCAGGGTTTTACAAACTCGGAAGTATTCCTGGTTCATCAAATTTCGATAAGAAAATACCAATGATTACCGTTGTTAAATGTGGTGCTCCGAAGGAAGAAGTAATAAACCCAAAACCGGGAAACAGGGGGAAACGAGATTCCCAAATTATACTAATGGCGTTTTTACAAAAGGTAATGTTTGAAGAAAGAATGACGGACCTTGAAAATGAGTTGTATCTTAGTTTTTACAAGATAATGGAGCAGCATAAGCCAGATGTTTTTGAGGCGGTTCTCATGGTTGATGCGGATACGGAGGTATATCCTGACTCACTAACACATATGATTCATGCTTTGGATCGAGACCCGACAATTATGGGTTTGTGTGGTGAGACTAAGATAGTGAATAAACGAGACTCTTGGGTAACAATGATCCAGATATTTGAATACTTCATTTCTCACCACTATACAAAATCCTTTGAATCTGTCTTTGGTGGCGTAACATGTTTGCCTGGCTGTTTTTGCATGTATCGAATCAAGGCTCCTAAGGGACCTGATGGGTTCTGGGTTCCTATTTTAGCGAATCCCGATATTGTTGAGCGGTATTCAATCAACATTGTTGAATCATTACACCGGAAAAACCTATTGCTGTTAGGAGAGGACCGATATTTGACAACCCTCATGCTGAAGACATTTTCACAAAGGAAACAGGTATTTGTTCCGCAGGCGAAATGCAAGACTGTGGTTCCAACGGAATTCAATGTTTTGCTGGATCAACGACGGAGGTGGATTAATTCCACCATTCATAATCTCTTGGAGCTGCTTCTGGTGCGAGATTTGTGTGGTGTGTTTTGTATATCGATGCAATTTGTGGTGGTTATCGAATTATTGGGCACAATTACTTTGCCTGCTGCTCTATGCTTTACGATATACCTCTTTGTATCTTCTCTTGTGACTCTGACGATCCCACTGATCCCCATTGTCCTATTGACGTTGATTCTAGGAATTCCAGCAGTGTTAATTGTTGTCACTGGCCATAAATGGGTTTATCTTGGGTGGATGTTTATCTATTTACTCTCATTGCCAGTTTGGAATTTCATCTTACCATTAAATGCTTGTAAGGAATTAAATGACAGTTTTTCAGAAGAGATTGGGATTTGTTGCTAATGATCTAGTCTGGAAATTTGATGACTTCAGCTGGGGTAACACAAGAGAAATTGCTTCATTGGGGCATGTTGCCAATAAAGAGACTCAAGGGGTATTCGACCCAAGTCAAATCCGAATGCTAAGGTTTCACGAGTACATGTTTGTAAGAAAACAGCGAGCCAAGAGTCGTAACTCGCCGTGAATATTATTGTGGGAATATATTCTATTACTTTTTGCTAAAATAAATAAATAACGTGGTTGATGTTAGTGTCATTAAACGTCGTGAGATCAAACAAAAAAAGAGGTGATGTTGTGTCTAAACTTCGGCCATCCCTTCAAGCTATCTTCAGCTTCGTTAAAAGCAATCTCCTCAGCAGTAGGAATATATCTATCAGTGTCCACATCCATTTCTTCAAGCTTAACCACCTTTGATTTGCTCCACAGCTTCCAGCCAATGTACATGACCGGCATAATGATTAACTCAATGTACATTGAAAAGAAGTGAGAAACGTCCCATGGGGCGAAAGCGGACCACCCCTGAATCAAAACGATTGCAGTACATGCAATAACAACGATCCATGGGCCCCATGGATATGTCCAATTCTTGTAGGGCAAAAGATGGGTTTTTCCCTGTTTGGTCAAAGCCTTTCTGAATCGGATTGAGGTCAAACCGATCACAGCCCAAGAAATTTGGTTACTGACACCAACAAGATTTTGCAACCACGTCCAAAGAGTGCCAGCACCAATGAAAGACGAGCCAAAACAAAGGCCGGCGATGAGTGAAGTTGCAGCCAATGCAACAAATGGGACACCATTGTTGGTCAATCTGGCGAAAACCTTAGGCGCATAACCTTCCATTCCTAGGGTATAAAGCAGACGGGTTCCTGCATATAAAGCATGGTTTCCTGCTGAAATGACAGAAGTAACAATTACTGCGTTGATGAAAGAGCCGGCGATTTTAGATCCGGCCAATTGGAAGACAAGGGTGAATGGAGAGGTGGCTGATTCACCCTCGGAGAGGTTTGGATAATTGTAAGGGACATTAATGCCAATGATCAAGACCGAAAGAAGATAGAAGAGGATGATTCGGAAGAAAACTGTTCGGACAACTTTTGGCATGGCTCTGGTTGGATTAGCCGTCTCACCAGCAGTGACACCAATAGATTCAGTACCACCATAAGCAAAGGCTGCAGTCACAAAGACTGATGCAAATCCTTTAAACCCGTCAACAAATGGAGCGTCGCCAATATACCAGTAGTGGAATCCGAGGTATTCTCCAGAGGTATTTGCACCACAGTTTACCACAATGCCGATAATGATAAAGATGATAATAGTGATGACTTTGAGCAATGATAGCCAATATTCCAACTCGCCATAGGCCTTGACACTGATGGCATTAGTAGCAATAAGGAAGATCCAAAAAATCAAAGAGATGATCCATGATGGGAAGTCTGTCCAGTATTGGAACACGAGTTGTAAGGCAGTGAGGTCAGAAGCAGTAGAGACCGCATCATTGAACCAATAATTCCAGGTAAGTGCAAATCCCAGCGACGGATCAACGAATCTCGTAGCGAAGGAGCAGAAGGAACCAGCAATAGGAATATAAGCCGTCATTTCACCAAGGGCAATCATGGTCAAGTATACAATTGCCCCTATGATAGCATAACAGATGAGCATTGACGCTGGACCGCCAGTAGCCAATGATTTACCGGTACCTAAGAACAGACCTGTACCAATGACACCGCCGATGGCAATCATTTGAACTTGACGAGCACTAAGCCCACGCTGAAGTCTGTCTTCAAACTTGATTTGATCCTTCGAAACCTCATTTTGTCGAATTGATATCTCTGGTGCGATTGCCTCCAGATCATCATCAGCATATGGTTTATGAACGCCCTTGTGTAGGCTTGAGTTAGAGTTCATAGTCAGACTTTAGTCGTAATGAGAAACTTTGATGAATTTCTAAAGGGAAAAAGTTCTGCACACTTTTTTCAAACCCGCTCTGTGACTATATATATATAGAAGTTCAACGTTAAGTCGTATTACTAAGATTCGTAAAAAAACGGTTACAAATTATATTCTCCATTTCTGGTTTCCTATTTGAGTATGAGCAATAGATTCGTGATATGGCGTGCTTGCAAGTCCTGTGCGGCGGCGTATCCCATAAGTCTAGAACTGTGGGCCTGTATTCTTCAGGTGACTACAAGTTGATTATAATAACAGATAGGAAGAAATTGCCACTTATGCCATTGAGCATGTCACATAACGATACCAAATTGGCATTTTGAAAACTGGCACATTTGCCATTCTACAAACAACTCACTGTTGTCAGTTTATAAAACAAAGCGTTGCCTTTGCATCCGTTTTGAGTCAATCACCGTTAGACGGGATAAAAAGAAAAAAAAAAAAAAATTCCGCTGTACAAATTATAAAATTACGACAGATCACGTGATCGGATTTATTTTTTTATATAATCTTCAATTATTAATCCCCGAAGAATTAGCCGCGCGGCGCAAAGGAAAGAATTGGCCGATGGATCAGACCACGCCAACGTTTTTTGGACATTCAGGAGACGTGTGGGGTAAATCTCATTTAGTTGTTGGATCTGGCTTCAATTCCAAGGGGCTAGATAGATGGAATTCTCATTTTTTGGTACGGCGTCAATGAGCTTGTTAATTTTTGGCTCTGATCTCGCCATTGATATTATCGGGTCTGCATGAAGGGCATTGAAAAACGTATAATTGTTAGATCTGGCGTGATGACAGGGGGGATGATGCGCCTCCGGCGGCTTCTTTTTTCTCCGAAAAGAAGGCAAAAAGGTTGCTCCACTTCGTGGAGGTTTTCAGCTGTTCAGGTTCTTGTTCATAGAAAGAACAACGCCGCACCTGGGTGCGCGATTCCCGGAAGGAAGTACGGCTGAACTGGAAAAAAAAAAAAAAAATAATAATAATAATAATGCGCGATTGGTTGCAGGCCGGGAGAGTGAAATACTCACTAAATGCGGATAAGAGAGGTGGAAAATATTGATCACTCTTATCGGGAGTGGCAAAAAAATTATATAACTGAATAATGGGGCCTAAACGAAAACCTAGAGGATCAGCTGTGAAGGCAGCCGAAAAGTTAAAAAATCATGAGATCTCAGATGACAATAATAACTTGTCCTCGGGCAGCAACGAGGCAACTTCTTCCAAACGACGGAGACTTGTCAACGCACCTCAAGATGATTCGTCATCTGAGGGAGGCTTCATTAAATCTGAGGATGAAGATGAAGAGCCCCTGGCTAATCTGGTGGGATCTTCTGTCCGCAGCAGTAAAAAGTCTACTCCAGCGACTATAGAATCCTCTACTCCGAGGACGAGTGTTTCGCCAGATGTGAACGATAGTGATCGTAATCAGTATTTCTCAAATGGCGAAGAAAGTGATTTTATGGAAGACGGAATGTTGGATGAGGAAGATATAGAGGTGACAGGCTCGACCTCGGCAAGAAGTAGAAAGGGAAAAAATAGCGTCAAGACCAAAGCGCCTAGAAAGGGCAAGAAGAAGAAAGACGAGGTTGACGACAAATATGCTCATTTGAATGGTCGTGAAAGGAGATATTTCAAGGCTCGGGATCGAACTGATATGATGCTCTTTGAGCAACATCCCTTTCTCAAAACTGTGTTTGAGGATCTGGCGGCAGCACCTAAGAGAGTACCTGAGAAAATCCCGCAACCTGAGGGAATGCAGCTGACAATGCTCCCATTTCAAAGGGAAGGATTAGATTGGCTCATCAAGCAGGAGAAAGGAATCTATCAGGGTGGGGTCCTTGCAGATGAGATGGGTATGGGGAAGACTATTCAAACAGTGGCCCTGCTCATGTCGGACAGTCCGGATCGGGCGTTTCCTACGTTAGTAATTGCGCCGACAGTGGCAATGATGCAATGGAAATCCGAAATTGAGGCCCACTCGGGAAAGAAGCTGAGTGTGTTTCTGTTTTACGGCACTAAAAATAAAACGGTAACACCAGAAGAATTGCAAAAATATGACGTGGTCCTGACTACATATGCTGTTGCAGAATCGGTCTTTCGTCGTCAAACCACTGGATTTCGAAAGAACAACAAAGTCTGCCATGAGCAGTCGCCGTTACATGCCTGTGAATTCCATAGAGTCGTTCTGGACGAAGCCCACAATATCAAAGATAGAACGTCCAAGACTGCAAAATCGGTATATGGCCTAAAGTCTACATACCGCCTCTGTCTTTCAGGTACACCACTCCAGAATCGAATTGGTGAGATGTATTCTTTGATGCGATTCCTTAAGATCGAACCGTTTTGTCAGTACTTTTGCAAAAAATGCCCCTGTGTGGCGTACGATTGGAAATTTTCTGACAACCGTCATTGTGATTACTGTACTCATCGGCCAATGGATCATACAAATTATTTCAACCACACACTATTGAAAATGATTCAAAAGGGTGTTGACACGGATAATCAGTCCATGGCCAAACTGAGAACGGTCCTGAACCACATCATGTTGCGCCGAACAAAGCTTGAAAGAGCCGATGATTTGGGACTCCCTCCAAGAGTCGTCGAGATTCGTCGAGATTACTTCAACGAAGAGGAAAAAGATCTCTACGCAAGTATCTACTCCGACAGTAGTCGGAAATTCAATACATATGTCAGCCAGGGTGTCGTGTTGAATAACTACGCCAACATCTTCACTTTGATCACCAGAATGAGGCAAATTGCTGATCATCCGGACCTGGTCTTGAAGCGTCATGAGCAAGCGCAGGCAACAGATAACATGGCGCTTGTATGTCGTATCTGCGATGATGAAGCTGAAGATGCGCTGAAATCAAGATGCCATCACACATTTTGTAGAATGTGCATTAAGGAATATTGTGAGGGTTTCACTGGTGATGATTCTAAATTGGAATGTCCAGTCTGCCATGTTCCCCTAGTGATCGACCTGAATGCGCCAGGAATTGAAATTGACCAAGATGAAGCCAAGAAAAGCAGCATTGTTAACCGTATCAATATGGTGTCAGGTTGGAAGAGCTCCACGAAAATTGAGGCCCTGTTGGAAGAGCTATATAAGCTTCGAAGTGATCGACAGACTATCAAGTCCATTGTGTTTTCTCAGTTCACATCGATGTTGGATTTAGTTGAATGGCGATTGGCCAGAGCAGGTTTCAAAACCGTCAAGTTACAGGGAAGTATGCTGCCGAGCCAACGTGAAGCCATTATCAAGCACTTCATGGAGACTCCATCTGTGGAAATCTTTTTGGTTTCTTTGAAAGCTGGTGGTGTTGCCCTCAATTTATGTGAAGCTTCACAAGTTTTCATTTTAGATCCATGGTGGAATCCGAGTGTTGAATGGCAGAGTGGTGACCGTGTTCATAGAATTGGTCAGCATCGTCCAGTCAAAATCACTCGTCTAGTGATTGAGGATAGCATTGAATCCCGGATTATCGAATTACAAGAGAAGAAAGCTAGAATGATTCAGGCTACCATTGGGCAGGATGACTCGGCTATGAACCGATTGACGCCTGCAGATATGCAGTTTTTATTTATGAATTAGATGTTTATGTATAAATCAAGTTTGGTTGATTATATTGGATATGCCCCTTCTTTGCCTTAAATGTATGTACCTTGTTTCTCTTTTGGGTACTTTGCGAGGCGCGCGGGTCTTGCTTGTGCCGAAGTACTGTCTCGGATTATACAAACACCGAAATAATTATAATGTATTCGATTTACAACGGATTTAATTGTAATTCAATCATTATTTTATAGAAAACTTACTGGCCGCTAAATCTCTCTGATATATGATGTTTTGCCGAGTGCTCAGGGTAGTTGTTCCCATGTGATTGTCATATATATCGATGAGGTGATGCGGGGATCTGCATTTACTCTCCTGTCGATGCTGTTGGTCATAATGGAAAAGATTAATTATCCCTAACAATAAACTCGAACCATTAAGAAAGTCATAGTTGAACTCAAGCTTCTAAATACTAATATAATATTCAATGCAATTGGTTTTGCGCAGTTCCAGCAATGGCAGCAACGGTCATAAGTTGAGGAGAAAAATACGATTCAGAGTGCCGGGGATCTGCAACAAAGCCAACGAATCTGAAATGCAACTGTGATTCGATGAATGGATGCTGATAAACCATTGAATACTCATCATATTATAAGGTTAAAACGTTTCTGACGATCATCTAGTGTACTTTTTTGAAATATTATTTTAAAACCGTTGAATCTTGCTTAGTTTGTAATATTTTATACCCTATCTGATCAGATTTGTCACTCCGATTGAGTCGGGGGTTTACTTAAGACGGTAAAGATCTTCAACGGACCGTCCTGCGGGCCGGTGGTTACTTTTTATTTGTAATAAAAACAAAAGAAAAAAA